>CM033642.1:185425139-185451167 GCA_019512145.1 Engystomops pustulosus | reverse complement strand
GGGCTTTAGCCCCATAAACGGCGCAGGCGCGCATGACCGCAGCATAGAAGTGTGTTCTAACATGGGGTCCGTTGCAGTAATGGCAGCCCCAGTCTGGCCAGTGCCCCATGGCTGCATCATGTTGCGGGGAGCTGGCCCTTCCTCCTGCGAATGCTTAGTGTATCAAATAGCACAGCGTAATACATGTAGGTATGCTGGTGGTTTAGAGACCCCAAATGTAATAACAGTTTCCCTTTAAGGGTCCTTATTCTGCTTTAGAGAAGAATTTTCAGACATTTATTACCAAGTTTGAGCTGGAGCAATGCAGCGTGCAACAGATAATTGCCAAATAAGAAAATAGCAATGAAAATAGAAAATGGTTGCTGAGGAGACTTATTTTATACAAAGCTTTAGGTTGTGCCTTTAGTAAAATTGGAAAAACTTTTCCATCACAGTGATCTGAAATAAAATTTATTAAAAAATATTTATTTTGGGCTTTAGCCCCATAAACGGCGCAGGCGCGCATGACCGCAGCATACAAATGTGTTCTAACATGGGGTCCGTTGCAGTAATGGCAGCCCCGGGGTCTGGCCAGTGCCCCATGGCTGCATCATGTTGCAGGGATCTGGCCCTTCCTCCTGCGAATGCTTAGTGTATCACATAGCACAGCGTAATACATGTAGGTATGCTGGTGGTTTAGAGACCCCAAATGTAATAACAGTTTCCCTTTAATGGTCCTTATACTGCTTTAGAGAAGAATTTTCAGACATTTATTACCAAGTTTGAGCTGGAGCAATGCAGCGTGCAACAGATAATTGCCAAATAAGAAAATAGCAATGAAAATAGAAAATGGTTGCTTTCACTAAACATTTGAACATTTTTTAAAGGAAGTAAATAGAGCAGGTGATAATAGTATAAAAGTTTTGTAATATACTTCATCTCTGTTGTCTTGTTTCTGCTCTACCTTGCTCAGTGAGCAGTGTTATCTAAACACCTTCAAGGAGATAAGTAGACCAATATTTAAGTTTCTATGTCTAGTAGAACTGTTCCTTGATTATTTAACTATCTGAGGAGATTTGACTATTTAGGGACTGTAACGATTCACGACCTATTAGCGACTTTATCAGGTTCCTTATCTGAACCATCAATAGCGTACGGAGGGAGGCTGATTCCACAAACAACTTAAGAGATAGTTAGAAAGGCAGAGGTACCTATTATTAATAATGTATAGTTCAATGTTACTATATCATCTTTACTGTTGATTGATAAAACTCTGTAGTACTTTTAAATTATTTACATTATTGATATGTATAATGCTTGAACAGATTATGGCTGCATTGACACTGCCGTTACACGCCATACAGCAGCACGGCGGGCACACACCGGCAGCGACGGTGGAGAGGAGCGGCGGTGTGCGCGCTGCCCCCTCCATAGATGAAACCTGGGGCATGGCGAAGTATGCCGAGAGAAAAGATAGGAAATCTGCACCGTTACGCCCCTGTCGGGCACTCTGTGCCTATTGATTGTCTATGGGGATGGTGTATAGGCATATATACATAGGCTTACAACTAACATCAATCTGTTTCGTATCAGAGTCTGCAAAGTATTCTCATGACAAAGTAAGTACATTAAATAAAACAAAGTGACCTAAGGAAAAACACAAAAGACAATGTTCTAGTCCTATTTAGTTGTAGGACTTTTGCACATAGAGAGGAATCTTTGAAGAGCACTTTACAGCCAGGAGGGAATAGCGTACATTAGGTTGTACGGCCTAGCAATCAGCTCACTTTACTGCCTTTTTTGCACAACAATCTACCCGAGCATGTGGTTATATTGCTTGTGTGACTCTATATTGCAGTACCTACCTCTCATTCCGTCCCACGTGTTTTTAAAGCTCCAAGGTGACCGTCTCATTGTCCACATGACTTACTGGGATCAAGTTATGTATTGTTAGTGTTTTATTAAAAAATGTTACTAAAAGTCGTATATTGTTTTCTTAAATAGGATAAGTGTTTTGGTCATGAAGAAAAGACTGTAAAGTTGTTGCAATGTTGTAAATCAAACTTTATTCTTGGTGAAGTATGAAGCAATTTGAAATCTGCACTTTCCTCTTAGAAAGTTAGGGTTCGAGGGAGGTGGCCTAGGTGGGAGGGTTCACAGCATGGAATTTACAAATGTGCCTCACAAGGAGAAGGGCAGTTAAAAACACAATAAAAGGTAGCGACTAGGAAAAGCGGATATTGCAAAAACATCTTTAGGCAGAGCTCTATGACATGAATTAAACTGTATATTTAAAAAAAATGTTGTTTTTTTGTTGCGTAATACTTAAATATTTGATTAAAAGTCGAACATTTTATAAACTTATAACATAAAAGTTTTGTCTTGTTTAGTTTTTTTAAGAAAACATAACAAATGGTGAAATGCCTATTATGCAGTTCTCTCATAAACATAAGCAGGAGACATGATATTTACATGTCATATAAATTATTGAAGATTTGAATATGAAACTGAAGTCATAAAAACTGTGGCAAATC
The DNA here is from genome assembly GCA_019512145.1 of Engystomops pustulosus. NCBI lineage: Eukaryota > Metazoa > Chordata > Amphibia > Anura > Leptodactylidae > Engystomops > Engystomops pustulosus. Next base: position 185,448,654 of record CM033642.1, on the reverse strand, counting down.
CAATGGACAGTGCGGTACGTAATTGGAGATGGCGTTTTAAAGGTTCCCCCGCTGTCGATTTGCTTGTAAATACAAGTGCAAATCGGGCCCGTGTGGACCAGGATTGAATGGCAGATTTTTTTTGCAAAAGTCTCCATTTTCGGTCGGTTGTACAACCCTGAAAACTGGTGGGAGGGGAAGATTCATGAGAATAAATGAATTCCACCAATATGCATTTTTGACGCAGCGCCAAATAAAACTGCATATGGAAATTTCAAAATCATAAATTTGTGCATAAATGTCATTGTGGGGACATTTTTATAGCAACTCCTAGTAGACTAATGATAAATGGTAAATTATAAATTAAATTGGTGAAATAGAATAGATATAGGGTTACTCTTTCCAAGTGAAAAATGATCTGTGCTTTCTAATTGTGGTCCATTGTGTCAATCACATAAATCAATGTTCATGTAGAAATAAACATTTAGAAAAACATAATAGTATGTACTTTCATTACCTAATCTCTGTTCCAATAAGAGGGTGAGGAAAGGATCTAGGAGCAAACCTGTTGGATTTTATAGGGTTAAAACATTACATAATACATTCAGGAAATTATTATATAGTAATATGAAACTGAGACATTCTTAAAAATGTGAAATGAAAATCGAACCCTTGCCATTCTGCATTTTGGTAAATCTAGTATGAAAAAGTATTCAGAACCCAATAAATGTCATTGCAGCCAAGTGCAAGATCAAAAATTCTTTTTTACTCATATTGTACCTCTGCACCAATCCGAACATAAATGTAGATATTTTTCCAATTTAAATAAACAAGGAGAAAAACTAAAAATATAACATGGCCATACGTTTTCCGACCCATTGCTCAGATGAGGAGAGCTCTTTTGAGCTATTGAAGCCCTAAGTCATCTTTGAGACATGAGGAAGCAAGGGTTTCACCCCTGGTTTGAGATCTCTGCTCATTCTTCTTGCCAAATCTCTTCCAGTTCCTCAGGTGGAATGGTGTGAACATTGGTGGATGGCTATTATTCAAGGATCCAGAGAGGCTCAAGGGGGTTTTTAGGTCAGGGCTCTGGCTGATGCCAGTCAAGGAGCCACAGCTTACAGGTCACGTCAGAGCACTGACGCATCATGCGGTTTAAGGGAAACTGACCAAGAGCTCAAGACAGAATTGTTGCAAGCACAGATCTGGGAAGGTAAAAAAGGAATTTCTTGCAGACTCAAGGGTTCGTGAAGAACCCATATCTTTAAAATGGAAGAAGTTTGGGAGGCAACAAAAAACTTTTCATGACGTGGGCTGTACAGCAAACTAAAACAATATGGGAAAAAAGCATGGGAAGAAGAACCCTAAGACACTGTGGCTGAGCTCAGAGATGCATGAGAGAGAAGATGGGACACAAGTACCACAAAGTAAATTATCACAGCAACCCTACCTTTATGGCAGGGTGTGCTGCCTGTAAGCTCTCCTCAGTGCAAGCATATGTAAACCCGCTTTACAGTTTGCAAAAATAGCACATGAAAAATCCAGGACTATGAGATATAATACCGTGTGGAGGAAAACCAGGCACTGCTGATCACTGCCAAATACAAACTCAATGGGAAAATGGGGTTGCAAATCTTCGAAAAGGGTTTTTTAACCCCTCCCCACGCGCGCCGTTAATGTATGGAGAGGGTCGCGGGCCGAGTCCTCTCCATAGCGGAGTCTTTGCTGATATTGCACAAGGCTTACCGTAAACCTCGATCGCCGCCGGAAATGCTGTCGGTGGCTTCAAAGAGATGGCGACGCTGATGGGCGCCGCCCATCTTGTGTGGATCGATGCTCCCGATGACATCACAGGGAGCGGCGATCCGTCGCCGAGGTAACTCGGTGTTTCCGAATACCCGAGGCTACTTCGTTTTTTTTAACCATGCATTACAATGTGCTAATTGCACATTGTACTGAATGGGGCGTAAAAGCCACATATACTGCCATACTGTAGTATGGCAGTATATGATAGGATGATCAGAACTGACTAGGGTTAGAGTACCCGAGGGAGTCTGAAAAATAGTGTTTAAAAGTAAAAAAAAAAAACAGTTTAAAAAACAAAATATAATAAAAAACCCCTAAAAAATTCAAATCACCCACCTTCCCTAGAAACTGATATAAAAATAATAAACAGTAAAAATCATAACACCTTAGGTATCGCAGCGTCCGACAATGCCACGATCTATAAAAATATGATAATGTTTTTGTTTTTTCACTACGTGTAACCTTTGTAAACGGAAAATAGCGTCCAAGTCAAAATGGCATTTTTTGCCATTTTGAAAATATAAAAAAATTAATAAAAAGTGATAAAAAGGTCGCCCAGTCCCAAAAAATTATTGAAAACGCCATCAATTCGCAAAAAAATGACACTATTCCACAGCTCCTATTAACCAACGTAAGTATGAAAAAAGGTTATGGCCCAGAAGATGGCAAAATAAAAAAAAATATTTTGTACAGGAGGTTTTAATTTTTTTAAATGTATGAAAACATTATAAAAACCTATCAATTTGGTATTCACATTCGTGATTACCGACCCAAGAATAAAGTAGACATGTAGGGGGATGCAGAGTGAAAGCTGTTAAACTCAATCCCACAAGAAAAAGTTGACCAAGAATGCGGCGGGCGACTCCGCCCAGGGGGACGTCTAGCGACATCTCTTCGGAACCCTATTTTTTCACTGCATTGATGGAATGTCTGCTTGCCCGATTCCAGTATGACACGTGCATCAAGAATATTAACTACGTCACCTATGAAGTGCATAGTTACGCAGAAAATAGAAATAAGCCATAACACAGCTCTTAGTAGAAAATAAAAACGTTATAGATTTTTGAAGGGTGAGTGCGAAAAAGGAAGTGAAAAAACTAAAAAAGGCCAAGTCGTTAAGGGTTGGTTAAGATACAGGAATAGGATAGGACCAACTGTATAAGGAATAAGGACCTCTTCCCGAGTGCTCTGGACCTCAGACTGGGCTGAAGTTCAACTTCAAGAAAGGACAATGACACTTCTTTTCTTGACAAGCATAGCCAAACCCCTGCACTTAAACCAGCCAATTGAGCATCCTGGAGAGGAACTGCAAGAAGGAGAGAATGGCAGATGATCCCCAATCCAGATGAATAATTGTTGCATCATTCCCAAAAACTCATGGCTGCTGTTCAGCTCAAAAAGGTGCTTCTATTTATACGAGATAAGGGCCGGAATATTATGTTATTAAAAATTAGTAAAATTATCTACTCTTGTGTTTTATTTTGTCAAGATTGGGGGCGGAGGGAAAAAAAAAAAAGAACTTTATGATCTTACAAATTGGCTGCAATAAAACAAAGGGTGATTATTTAAAGGGTCTGAATACACTTCAAATCCACTGTTCTGAGTGCATAGTATATGGTAGTGAAATCACAGAGATAGGCCTAGGGGGGTAGGTTACTTCATCAACTATAATTGGCATTTAGTCAGATGTAGATTGACTAGAAAAAGCAATGGGGACAGACGTACGGGATTCACTAAGGTCCGTCATGCGCACCGATATCCACCAGGTAGCGCTGCTGGTTCTGTATTATGCAGTATACGGAGGCCGGTCCAGACGCTTCGGGGTGTCAGCCGGTATGGTACAGATGAACCTGACTGTAACCCCTGCGACCGGAAAATTCTCTGATCGTGGGCTTTAGCCCATATAAAGGCGCAGGCGCGCATGACCGAGAATTACAAAAAGGTGTCTAACATGGGGTCCGTTTTGCAGTAATGGCAGCCACGGGGTCTGGGGCCCCCAGTGCCCCCTGGCTGATCATGTTGCAGGGATTGCCCTTCCTCTGCCGAAATAGCTTAGTGTATCACATAGCACAGCGTATACGTAGGTATGCTGGTGGGTTTTTAGAAGACCCAAAGTATAAAGTTTCCCTTTACTAGTACTTGTTACTGCTTTAGAGAAGATGTTCAGGACATTATTACCAAAGTTTGAGCTGGAGCAATGCAGCGTGCAACAGATAATTGCCAAATAGAAAATAGCAATGAAAAACTAGAAAATGAGTTGCCTTAAGGAGACTTATTTTTACAAAGCTTTAGGTTGTGCCTTGTAAAATGGGAAAAAACTTTTCCATCACAGTGATCTGAAATAAAATTTATTAAAAAATATTTATTTAATTTATTATACTATAATCATAAACTGTACATAGGGAAACAAATTGTCATGTATCAGATCAAAAGAAATATTCCAGTGAAACTGACACAGTGAAAATATGAAAATTATCTGGTTATTTAGGGAGAACCCCCTTTTTTTTTTTACACATAATGTACATCTGTCACAATTCATATACAGATTTTGGATTTAGTACTTTACAGAAAATGTTAGTATCAATTGATGATAAATTTAGGGATAATCAGATTTTAATGTAAATTAGACATATCTCTCCCTGTTTTAATCCTTCATTGCATCTGATGAGTTTGAAGACTACTTTCCCAGAAAATAGTAAAGTTTCACAATACTGAAACTTGGAGTGTTCATCAAGTATCTGACATGGTTTTAACCATCGTGTGAAACTAAATTAACATCAAGTTTCTTTTAAAAAATATACTGTAGTATGTACTCAGTGTCCAACAATAGAAATTAACCTATTCATCCTTTATGTGGTTTATACACAATGAAACAAAAGGTTATTATCAGATGATGAACCTCTTATACATTGAATTTGTATTTCACTATATTTCTATGCACTGAATTCAGTAACAGTAACTGAGGCATACAGCTCCATAGCACAATTGAGTAGAGATGTAAATTTTGTATGCCACCTTTCTTCAACAAGTTGCAATTGATGCCCTTTATTAACCCTTTTAAAGAGGTATTCCCACAAAGACAAGATTCTTAAATATACTAAGGATACCAAAATAACATATTCTCTAATTCACTGTTATGAAATAAAAGGAAGACCTAAGAAAAACAGGATATTATATTGTTGAGGGATGACATGTCCAAAAACCAGGAAAGAGTAAAAGAAACTCAGGTGAAAAGGAAGAAAAAACAATAAAAATAAAAATGTAGTGATTTTTGTAGTTTATTGGGATTTCTGTATGTCTGGCGTATCTTATATTAGGATAAAACAGTTTATTGCTTTTAGGATTTCAGGCTTGCAGTTGTGGATCCTCTGCACTGCAGACGATGACACAAGCCACTCCCTGGGACCGGAGTCTAAGTGGTACCCGGTATTCACCAGAGCCCGCTGCAAGGCGGGTTAGACAAGCTGCGGCGTGGTTCCACCAGGATGTTCCTCAGGCGTGACTTGTCTGCAGTGGCGGCCAAGGTAGAAGTACAGAGACGGCAGACAATCTCGTGGTCGAAATCCAGGCACAAGGTCAGGGCAGACGGCAGAGGTGCAACGTCAGAGTCCATTCCAGAGTCAGCAACAGGAGGTCCAAGCGGAAGGGTGCGGGAACACAGCACACAGGACAACAGCACAGAGGAACACTGGTACAAGGGAACACGGAGGAGCTCAGGTAACACAGGAACACGGAAGAGGTCAGGTAACACTGGAACATGGAGGAGGCCAGGTAACACTGGAACACGGAGGAGTTCAGGTACACAGGAGACACAGGAACGCAGAAGACACAGGAATGCAGGAATCGCAGGCAAATCGCAGAATAGCTTTCTCTCAGGCTGTGAGGCACAAAGATCCGGCAAGAGCTTGCAGGAAGAGGCAGGCTTATATAGAATTGGTGAAATGGGCAGTGCCAATTAATGGCGCACTGGCCCTTTAAATCCTAACGAGCCAGCGCGCGTGCCCTAGGAGATGGGGACGAGCGCGCCAAGCTGCGGGAGCTGCGGAGGAAGCCGCTGGAGCCGGGGAAGGTAAGTGGAGCCGGCCCCCCGACCCAGGATAGGCAAGAGTGCACCCACGATCCGAGACAGGGATCGCGGGAGTCCCCGTGACAGTACCCCCCCTTTGGCCTCCCCCTCTTCTTCTTGGTCCCCCCTTCCAGTCTACAAGAAAGAACCGCTTACCCCTCGTGATCTTTATGTCCAGAACCTCCTTAACTTCATAGACGTCAGGGGAAACCGCTTCAGGAGCAGGAGGAGGGGATTGTTAGGAGAAGCGGTTCAAGATGACTGGCTTCAGAAGGGAGACATGGAAGGAGTTTGGGATGCGCATGGATGGAGGAAGGCGGATCTTGTAGGCCACGGGGTTGATACGCTTCAGCACCTCAAATGGACCCAGATAGCACGGGCCAAGCTTGTAGCTGGGAATCTTCAACCGAACATATTTTGAGGACAGCCACGCTTTATCCCCTGGAGAGAAGATGGGAGGAGGCCTGCGTTTCTTGTCAGCCTGGAGCTTGGTAGGGGCGGAAGCCTGCCGCAATGAAAGACGAGTCTGCTCCCAGATGGTCTTCAGATCGCGTATCAACTCATCAACTGCAGGAACATCCGTGGCCACAGGCAGAGGAAGAGGAGGATGTGGATATTGTCCATAAACGATGAAGAAGGGAGAACCACCAGAAGTTTCAGAGTTCAGAGAATTGTATGAGAACTCCGCCCATGGCAATAAAGCGGACCAGTCATCTTGGGGGCCGAGACGAAAAATTGCGAAAGGTAGCAGCCTAGGTTTGGTTGACTCTCTCTAACGTCCATTAACTGTACGGATGGTACGCAGAAGAGAAGTCCAGTTGTCACTGTAGTGATTCCACAGAGATCGCAGAAGCGAAAAGACCAAACTGAACCCTCGATACGAAACGATGTGCAAAGAAGTCCATGACAGCCGAAAGATGTGTGGAGAAGATAGGCCTGGCAAGGCCGGAGGCAGAGGCCAGACCCAGGCCATGGAACAAAGGGAAATTTTTGCGAAAACGGTCGGTTACCACCCAGATGACAGTATTCCCAGAGGATGGTGGAAGGTCTGTAATAAAGTCCATGGCCACGTGAGTCCACGGGCGGCTTGGTATCGGCAACAGTATCAGGAGACTAGCAGGTTTTAGGTGTGATGGCTTGTTACGAGCACAGGAAATGCAGGAGCCCATGAAATCCCGCACATCTTTGGTCAGGTCTGGCCACCAATAGTAACGGGAGATGAGGGCTATAGAACGCTGTACTCCAGGGTGTCCAGCCACATGAGAGCAATGTCCCCAAGTCAGAATTCTCCTACGTAGGGCAGGTCGAACATACATCTTGCCTGGTGGAAGCTGCCGGAGGTCCACTGGAGCAGCAAGAACCAGCCGTTCCAGAGGAACAATATGACTTGGAGCAGGATCTTCACCAACAACATCTGAAGCACGAGAAAGAGCATCGGCTTTAATGTTCTTCTCTGCAGGGCGGAAATGTATGAGAAAATCATATCGGGAGAAGAAAAGAGACCAACGAGCCTGATGAGGATTAAGACACTGAGCAGTCTGGAGATACAGGAGATTCTTGTGGTTGGTATAAATATGGACCGGATGACGAGCTCCTTCCAGAAGATAGCGCCATTCCTTCAGAGCTAGCTTTATGGCCAAGAGTTCCCGATCTCCAATAGAATAGTTCCTTTCGGCAGGTGTGAATGTCTTTGAGAAGAAACCGCAGGTGTAGGTACGACCCTCGGGCCCCTTCTGGGTAAGGACGGACCCGGCACCAACGGATGAAGTGTCAACCTCTAACTGGAAAGGCTTTTCCGTGTCAGGCCTTGTGAGTACAGGCGCAGAGGCAAAAGCAGACTTCAACCTAGTCAAGGCATCTTCAGCAGCCAGAGGCCATTGTCTCGGATAGCATTCTTCTTAGTCAATGCCACAATAGGAGCCACAAGGGAGGAGAAGTGGGGAATAAATTGTCGATAATAGTTGGCAAAGCCCAAAAATCTCTGTATGGCACGTAATCCCACTGGGCAAGGCCACTGAAGTACAGCTTCCATCTTGGAAGGATCCATTCTAAGGCCTTTATCAGAAATGACATATCCCAGAAACGGAAGACTACTCTGGTGAAATAAGCATTTCTCGAATTTGGCATATAAACGGTTGGACCTTAAGTGCCTGAGGACATAGGACATCAACAAACTTCTGTTGGGAAAACCGTGGGCATCACAAACTCTGTGGAGGAGGCTGTGATTTTAATAATTCCAAATAATGATAAGGACTTGTCAGATATTTGTTCATTTGTCCAGGGGTGTACAATCTGCCATCCGCAGAAACTCAGGTTTCAGCTCAGACCCGCTGCTTAGCAGAGACAAATGAGAACTTCCTTCAGTGACTGCAGGTTACAGGGGGTCAGGTCAGGTACTTGTATGTAGCACTCCCAAAAATTATTTAAAACAGAGTAGCGGGTAGTTGGCCCTCCAGAAAAATTAAATACATAGAGTACCTGTATGTGGCCTTAGGATGAGGAGTGCATGAGAATTATTCAGGTTGAGCTGCTTTCACCTGCTGGAGAATGGAAATCATGAGAAATCCATGCTTGATGCATCTTGATAATGATGATGCCACCAGCTGCACTGAAAACCCGCTCTAACAACACGCTAGCGGCAGGGCAGGCAAGAAACTCCAAGGCGTACAGAGCCAGTTCGGGCCACATGTCCAGCTTTGAAACCCAGTAGTTGTAGGGAGCTGTGTGATCATTTAGGACAATGGTATGGTCAGCTACGTACTCCCTCACCATCTTTCTGTAAAGATCAGCCCTACCCTGCGGAGTCTGAGGACAGGTGACAGTGTCTTGCTGGGGTGACATAAAACTGGCAAAGGCCTTGTAAAGCGTACCCCTGCCAGTGCTGGACAAGCTGCCTGCTTGCCTACTCTCCCTCGTTACTTGTCCCGCATAAGTACGCCCTCTGCCGCTAGCACTGTCAGAATGGAAATACTGTTTCAGCTTGTGCACCAGGGCCTGCTGGTATTCATGCATTCTCACGCTCCTTTCCTCTACAGGGATGAGAGTGGAAAGATTTTGCTTGTACTGTGGGGGTCCAGAAGAGGCAATACCCAGTAATCGGTGCTGAAATAAATTCTTTGAACGCGAAGGTCACGGGATAGGCAGCCATATGCGCCAGAGTCTCAACGCGCAAGAATTCACTCCCCTCAATGGCCTCACTCTCCATTTCCTCCTCCTCCTCCAACTCTTCTTCTTCTGCCCATACACGCTGTACAGTTAAGGACTGAGCAATGCTCCCCTCTTCTGTCTCGCCAACATTCTCCTCCTCTTCCTCCTCATCCTCCTCCAACTCCTCCAATACGCGCTGAGAAACAGACCGGAGGGTGCTCTGGGTATCAACAAGGGAATCTTCTTCCCCCATCTCTTGTGACAAGCGCAAAGCTTCCGACTTCATGCTGACCAGAGAGCAGGATGGTGAGGCTGATGATGGCGGCATCGCCACTGACCATCTGTGTTGACTCCTCAAAGTTACTCAGCACATGATAGATATCAGACATCCACGTCCACTCCTCATTGTAGACTTGAGGAAGCTGATCTTGGGCCTGACTACCCAGTTATGGTGGAAGTTGGAAATCCTGGCAGTATACAATCGCTTTTTTCTGCGCTGAGTGGTAAACTCTGGGGATAACATGGTTAATGTTGAATCCACCTATGGGCACGTCGCACAACAGTAGGTGAGCGTGGCAGTTGGAGGCGGCCAACTGTGCTGCCTGAGAGTGCGAGCATCTGTGTCGACTTTGAAATGCGACAGATGCGACGCACCTTCGTGAGCAAGTCAGACAGAGGGGGTATGTCTGAGGAACCGCTGAAACTATGAGATTTAACACGGGGGCAGCAGGGCCATGTGTCAGCTGCAGATTTAGTTGAAGAGCCGCCACCCAGGTTACGGCCGTTGTCACACACAACCATGCCTGGATTCGGTTCTCAGCAACAGCAACAGATCGGCGGATGAGGTTGAGGAGGGGGTGGGAGGAGGAGGAGGCATGTAGGCTCTGAGAGATGTGAACGAAGTAGCCCAACAATCCTCGGCATCTGGCAGTATATGAGCGGCCCCAGGGTAGACTCAGTCTCAGCCACACCAAGTTAACCCAACGTGCCGTCAGCGGGGGTATATATGGCCCTGCCTGGCAGCCCTTGTCCAACGTGTCCATGTTAGGTGGGACTTTGTCAGAAACGGTGTTGGTTCGGGCAAGGATGATTGTTTTCTGGACACGTGATGGTGCAGGGTGGGACGGCACATCGGGAAAAGTAGTGGCAGTGGGGAACCGAAAATACCGAGGTATGTGCGAAAGGGCTCGGTCTCTTCAGCATATAGGGGCAGCATCTCCAGGCTGAGTAATTTGGAGATATGGAATGAGGGTTGAGGCGTGTGGTGGGTGGGTGGAACTGTTATTTCCTCTGCGCCCAGCGTCTGGGGATAGGACAGCGGAACACTGAGCATGGGACATTGGTGGACGCTGTGTGGGGGATCGTGGAAAGGCGAAGTAGGTTTGAGTGGAACAGCCGTGGTTCCAGTGAGAGTGGGGTGTTTAGCAATCATATGCCTGCGCATATGGTGGTGGTTAAGATAGTATTGGGAACCCCTGCTGATCCTGGTGGGGCACAGGGTTTGCACACCACAGGTCCATCGGTATCCGTGTTTTCTTTAAAGAACCTCCAGACTCAGAAATTTAGCCGCAAGTAGTGGAGGTAAAAAATAAGTATAAACATTGTCCATAACTAGGAGGAAGGTGACAACAGGTGAGCGAGAGATATACAAGCATCTTTACATATAACAAGTTGGTGCGGATAATCTAAAACAGCGATAAAAATGAAGGTACATGCAATGTGTCAGGGAAAAATCCATGGAATGCTTGCCACGTAGCAGACTTAATATTACAATGACAAGAACTCAATTTACATAATATTAATGAGCAGAGATGGTGGAGTAGTATAAGTTCTGTGGTAGTGAAGCTTCAAGTAGGTCGGAGCAGTAATGGTACTGTGGAGAGGGGAAACATAAAACAGTGCTTACCAGTTTGCAAAGTATACAATGCATAAGGAGCTGCTTGCAGGCAGGTGGCGCTTAGGAGGAGAGCGGGGGTCGTTGCTAGAGTAGAGCGCTGTAGTGGTAAGGCGCTTTTGTTGTGTAGAGGTTAATAGGAATTGAGCTTCCCGCGCCAGACGAGTCACTTCCGGGTCTGGAAATTCATTGTAAAGCGGATGACATATTATGTATATTACTGTAAGGTTGGCTTAATTAATAGTGTCGATGGTAGATAATAGTATGAGGCTGAAGCCGCTAAACATGTTAGTTGTTATATTGAGAGCGCTAGCATAGTGATAGATACAGAGGGGATGTAGAAATAGGGCTTATAGGATATGATATTAGGGAAGGTAGCAACTTAGAACAGATAAACATTTAGGATATGGAGGAACAGTCATATAGGGAGTATGCATTGTTATAGCATAATTCTAAACATATTTCTACTACTGTTATACAGTAACTAGCCGTGATGATATTATGTTTTAAGAGTCTCAGTAAAGAAAATAGAATTGTTCATAGTAATATCAAATCAGCAGAAACTTTGGATTTATAATCCCGGTCATTCCTTCGGTGACAGCGTTGGTAGTGGATAGAGCCAAAAGGATTCCAGTTGTTTTTTTTCAGAATGATACTCGGTACCAATTAAGTCTCGGGGTCCCTACTGTTCAATGACCTGGAATTAATTGTTTATGGATCTTTTGTCCTTTGGATCCCACACTACAATCGCTGTCAATCCGAAAGGAAATGAACAGGGATTATATATAAAAAAAAAACAAAAAAACTAAAATTTACAGTATTCGCTGTTTTGCTATATCATAGACTTTAATTTTGAAAATGTTGAAACCCGAGGATAGTGGTAGAGGACGAGGCCCCGTGGGGTGCTAGGTAGAAGTAGAAGCGCTTGTAGTGGTAAAAACGCGTAGAGGTTTTAATGTAGAGGTTTCAATAGGAATTGAGCGCTCCAGCGCACAGACACGTCACTGCGGTTGGACGTTCATTGTAAAGCGGGACATAATCATAGTAATACACTGTAAGGGTTGGCTTAATTAATAGTGTCGATTGGAAAGCGCTGTTATAATTAATAGTATGAGCTTGGTAAAGCACTCACATAGTTGTTGTAGATATGTAAGCGCTTAGCCATAGTTGCTAGGATACAGAGTGGGAGTAGAATAGGGCTATAGAATATGCTATCGGATAGTGGGTGGCGAACCGATGGCACGGGTTGCCAGACGGTGGCACTTGGAGCCCATTTGTGGGCACTCAGGCCATTGCCCAATTGTATCAAACAGGTCAATCCATCTAATCTTCCTGCGTCACAAGCAACGTAAGAGATGCTACTCTCAGTGCTTATTTTAAAGACAACACTTCACTGGCTGTTTGAAACTGCAGGGAAAAGTGAGAAGATGTGATCTCTGAACTGCATGTCTTTGGAGTTAATCCTGCTGGACCCACATTCTTCCTGGAACGAAGATAGCTACAAGATGGTCATGAATTGACCACTTCTTCAACTACATTGCGAGAGCCACTACAATTGGAACAGGTGGAAGAAACCGATAGCAATAAGTACTGCTTTGAAATGCACCGTTGGCACTTCATGGTAAATAAGTGGTTTTGGTTGTAGTTGGGCACTAAGTCTCTGAAAGGCATTCGCCATCACGATGCTATAGGGAAGGTAGTAATAGAACAGGGGAAGAAGAAGGAAAACATCATAGGATATGGAGGCAACATGTCATTATGAGTATACATTTGGTAATAGCATAAATTCTAAAATATTCTACAATGTTTGTATATGACAATACCATAGTGTTGATGATATGGGTTTTAAGGTATCTCTGTAAAGAAAATAGAATTGTTCAAATTAACACTATGCAGCAACACCCACTGTTGTGACAGGGACTCAGCCAAGAGCCCTCTCCATACACGCAGCCGCGTTTGTGAGTAATAATTAGGCTGTATTTGGTCGATGCAATTTTTTTTTTAGGTCGTTTTTGAAGCTTAAAGCAGGGGGTGGATCATAATGTGGTCTAAATACATATCATAAAGAGAAGCTTTTTCTCCTCTATTTTTCACTCCGTCAGGGTTTGGATATCATAACTGCATCTGGAAAAACTAAACGTATGAAGGATCTCCACAGGCCTCAGTCGGGGAACCTTTAAAAGCCACGGACACCAGGGACGACTAGCAGTGATGTGCCATGGTATAGATATTCAATGCTGAGGTCAGTGATGGCTTGCTTGAATGTTATTGGAAATCCCTTAAAAGGAATTGTCATCGTGGAAAGCTGTGAAAGGTGAGCGGGGCAGGAGTGGCACAAGGATGTGGTGCTGGAATGCAGGTATATAATTTATTTCACTTGTCTTGTAACGGAGTGGTTGTAAACTGTGGCGCACAATAGTAGTCAAAGGATTCGAAATAATCTAACAAAATAATTTGATTGGTCTCAGGTTACACAACGAGTTTCGCAATCTCTTTTAAAGATTCCTTTTGATAGATTGATAAACTCGTGTAGCCCTGCATAATCTGTGGTGCGCTATATAAATATTATTATTATTATTATGAATTTTTTCAGTGAGAAGAGACAAAAAAAAAAATATTATATATTATATATATACATATTTGTGCATATTATTTTCTTGCACAACCCATCTCCGGTTACAGAGCTGGTCCGAAAAGAAAAAACATCCAGGTGAGCGGCAGTTCTGTGGGCGGAAATCCTTGTTGATGCCAGAGGTCAGCGGAGAATGGGCCGACTGGTTTGAGGATAGACAGGCAACGTGACTCACATCCGCACCCGTACAACCAAGGTAGGGCAGAAGAGCATCATCTGAACGCACAGTACGTCGACTTGAGGCAGATGGGATACCAGCAGCAGAAGACCAACAGGGTGCCAATCCTTTCAGCTAAAGAACCAGGAAAATGCGGCTACAATTTGCACAAGCTCATCGAAATTGGACTGGAAGAAGATTGGAAAAACGTTGCCTGGTCTGATGGAGTATCGATTCGCTGCGATATTCGGATGGTAGGGTCAGATGTGGCGTCAACAACATGAAAGCATGGGATCAATCCTGCTATATCCAACGGTTCAGGCTGGTTGGTGGTGGTGTAATGGATGTGGGAGAATATTTTGTTGGCACTCTTTGGGCCCCTGGTAACCAAACGAGCATCGTTGAACGCCCATAGCCTAATGGAGTATGTTTGTGACCATGTCCTCCCTGTATGACCACCATGTACCCCAAATCTGCGATGGCTACTTTCAGCAGGATAAATGCGCCATGTCATAAAGCTCTTCTTGGATCATATCAATTTTTAAAAATGCTCAGGGGTCGGGTCAGTCTCTTATTAGTCTATCTTCTTCTGTCAGTCTGGCTGTCTTATGTGTGCTGTCCTTGATGTCTCAATTTTGGCCTATAGATGACATTCAGCTAGCGACATGGATGTTTATAGGGTTGGGGAAGATTTAGGATTGGGGTAGGGTAACTATCATCATTATTCCACCAAGCACTCATTCCCTCCACCGCCTCTATTCCCTTAGAAAAGGTCTATTTTCCCTTCTAGTTCCTGGTCTGAGCTAGGATGGTTCACTGATAGGACGATCTCGTTCCCTGGTTTAAGATAATAGCGTTGCCCCCCCGACATGTTTCGCCACCTAACGATGGCGTCCTCAGGGTGTGGGGCAAAAAATAGCAGTCTCGGTGGCCGATGCGAGACTTTCAAGTGATTTCCTGATGACGTTATCCAATCCGGTGTGCGTTCTCACGCCAATCCCTGTCGTGGTTATAATTCCTCCCCCTCTTTTCTATGGTTCCGATGTATATTTTTATTGTGATGCGCTGCGAGGCGCCATCTCTGATTGTGCCGCATGCGCCATTCCCGATTTCAGATGCGCTTGTGTTTGGAGTGAGTCGCCCTCTCGTTCTGTCGCGCTTATGCTTATCTCAGGTGCGCATGCGTGGATGATTATGATACTTGCCGATATAGGACTTATATCATCTATTCTTTGCGGATGCTATTGTAAATGGTTAATTAGTCAATCCTTTTCTCACTCCAGGGGTAGTGGAATCTATCTGTATAGAGTGATGGATTCAGTGTGAGGTATGTTAATTTCTATTCTTGAAGGGATAAGAATTAACATACCTCACCACTGATCCATACCTTCTAATACAGATAGATCCACCTGACCCATGGAGTGAGGAAAAGGATAGGACCGATTTACAATAGCATAGGGAAAGAATAGCATGGAGATAAGTTCCTATATCGGCAAAAGATCCATATGCATCCACGTATTGCGCACACTGAGATAAGCAGTAAGCGCGACAAACGCGGGGAGGGCGACTCACTCCAAAAAAAAAGCGCATCGAACTAGGGAAATGCGCATGCGCAGCAAATCAGAGATGGCGCATGCGCAGCGCATCAAAATCCAAACTAACATCGGAACCAATAGAAAAGAGGGGGGAGGAATATAACCAAAGACAGGGATTGGCAGAGAACCAGACACACACCATTGGATAACGTCCCATCAGGAAAATAACTTAAAACGGCGCGCAGGACGGGCAAACCGAGATGCTATTGCCCAAACCCCTGGAGGGGGGGGGGGGGGGGGGGGGGGGGGACCCCACGTTAGGTGCGAACAGTTCGGGGGGGCCACGCTAGGATTTTAAACCAGGGAAAGAGATCAGTCGATCAGTGAACCGTCTAGCTCTAGACAAAGGAACTAGAAGGGAAAATAGACCTTTTCTAAGGGAATAAGGAGGGGAGGGAATGAGTGAATTGGTGGAATGAATGATGAGAGTTACCCTACCCCACTCCTAAATCTTCCCCAACCCTCTAAACATCATGTAAGGCTGCTGAATGTGCCATCTATAGGCCAAATTGACAATAAAGGACAGCACAAAAGTAAGACAGCCAGAATGACAGAAGAAAGATAGACTAATAGAGGACTGACCCCGGACCCATGACATTTAAAAAAATGACGATTGAGGTCAAAGAAAAGAGCCACATAGATATTTTAAATTTTAGATGAGAAATTAAAAGTTATATTGAATAAGCACTAAAGGTTAAAAATGGCCCTAGGGCCCATTGTGGATATACTCTGAAGAAACTTATTAACCCAGCTTACCAACAAGTTCCGCAAAACAAAATGTAATAAAGCGGGATCATCGCAGACTGGTTTTTTTGAACATGGACAATGAGTTCATTGTACTCAAATGGCTCCACAGTCACAGATCTCAATCCAATAGAGCATCTTTGGGAGTGGTGGAAGGAGATTCGGCAATCATGGATGGCAGCCGACAAATTGCGGGGGGGGGGGGCAACGTGTGATGCCATATGTCATATGGACCAAAATCGGGGAGGAGGAATGCTTCCAGCTCCTTGTTGGAATCGATGCCACGAAGAATTGAGGCAGTCTGAAGGCAAAGGGGTCCAACCAATTATAGCATGGCTGTACCGAAGAAAGTGGCCGGTGAGTATATATATCTACGATATATATCTATATATATATATATATATATATAATCTATTATATGATATATAATAGCATATATAGATGATCATATATATATATAATAATATCTTATTACACCAAAAAGGTGGGTAATGAAAGATATGTATGAAAATTAGCACTGTTAAAAAATATATATAATAAAAAATAGCACCGTGAAAAAAGTGCGGGTAAATAAATAGTGCAATGCGGAACATGAGCTTTATACCAGTATACCGATAATGATTAATAAATACAGTCAATGGGGATTAAAATGTAAAGGAATAAGAGGATCTTTATAAGAAAAGATATGTAAATTAATATGAAATCAGTATATAGTTAGGTTTATAGTGGGGTGTATATAGTTTATTACGGGGGGAGGGTTTGAATTATACAGGCAGTCACGGGTACATGCAAGATAGGGTCTGTAGGTTTGTTCTTAAGTTGAATTTGTTATGTAGTCAGAAACTGTATGTGTTATCATTTGTATCCCAGCCAGAACTTTTTTGGTCTGTTGACAATTTGGATGTTAAAATGTTGGCGTGGTCATAAGAATCAATATTAACACTAAAGCTTCATTACAGACATATTTGATAAATGTTACAGCTGATCACGGAGCCTAGGTCTAAAGTACAATAAAATTAACAATATCCAGAGGTCCGTAAAACTAGGGTCGTATGTAAGTAAGTTCTAAGTAGGAGGGGACCGCCTTGAGTTAATGTTGGTGATGTTATAGGTAATGTTGGTGGGCTGTTGTATATAGTTATGCTGGGGAGGACTATCTATAGTTTATGATGGCGGTGAATATAGTGATTACTGGGGGGCTGGTTGATCTGTTTTATAGGTATGATGTTGGGGGATGGTATGCGTGATACCAGGGCCTGTATACATAGTGATAGGGGCTTTATAAGTTGTTACGGGGACTGTATATATTTATTGCGGGGGCTGTATATAGTAAATACGGGGGGTTGTATAACTGATTACTTTGTGTGTATACAGTGATTACTGGGGGCTGTAATAGTGATACTATGTGCTGTATCAGTGATTAATGGGGGCTTGCTGATAGTTATTACTGGGGGATGTATATAGGATTACTGGGGGCTGTATATATTTAATTGGCTGGGGGCTTTGTATCTAGTGATTAACTGGGGATGTATATAGTGTTAAGGCGTGCTGTATATAGTTATTGCGGGGGTGTAAATATTATGTGGGGGCTGTGTTAGTGATTACTGGGGGCTTTATAAAATGACTACTGAGGCTGTTATACAGTGATTACCAAGGAAGGGTAAAGTGATCTATGGGGGGCGAAATATTTATGGTGGAGGGGCTGGATATACTGAGTCCTGGGACGGGGTACATAGTTATGCTGGAGGTTATATACTTACATGGGGGAGGTGGCTATATATACAGGGGGTAGGATGGGTTATACTCCATTGGGGGTACGGGTGGTTATATACACATAGGGCAGGGATGGTTTATATACTACCATGGGGAGGTCAGGATGGTTATATACTACAGAGAGGCAGGATGGCATATACACATGGGACGGGAGGGCTATCTACTTCAGGGGGTGTTTTTTAATAGGGGCAGATGGCTTATATACTACATAGGGCTTGGCTATATTATACATGAGGGAAGGATTTGCTATTATCCAGTGATGGAAACTATGGACTGTGCCAGAATGGCACTCGGAGCCCTTGTCTGTGGGCAATCAGGCCATAAATGAGATGACTCCAGGTATCTCCTGCAGTCCCAGGAAGGCACAAGACTTTGCTGTTGCAAAGAGGTATTTTAAAGTGACCAGATCTACTGGGAATATTTTTCTGCTATATTGGTGCACTGAGGGTGATGGTACAATGAAAACTGTGAAGGTGAAGGCGAGTATAAATACAAATTAAATTTCGTGTTGGACTTTGCGATAAATAAGTGGGTCTTTGTTGATGTTTGGGCACTCGGTCTCTAAAAGGGTTTGCCTCACTGACTAGATACTATATGTGGCAGGACGGTATTAAACGACAGTGGCGTGTGGGTAGATACTACAGGGGGACAGGATTGGTATACACTACATGGGGTGAATATATGCTACAGGGATCAGGATGGCTATATACTACATGGGGGCAGGGTGGTGGCTAAATTATACTAATTGGGGCAGGTTGAGAGGGATGTCTATATATACAGGGTCTGGCTGCCTAATATTTACAGTGGGCAGATGTGATATACGACTGGATGCATGCTGGTATATGACTGGGGAGGCAAGAGGGGCAGAGGAAGGACTAATTACTATGGGGGCTGGCGGAATATATGGGCTGGCAGATACTGAAGACATGGACTACCTAGAGTATATACTGGGGAAGTGCTGGGGATACAGATTAATGAGGGGGGGGGATTGGTAGTATATACTCAGAGTATTGATGGTCATAGTATATAATATGATAGGCAGGGTCAGGCACTAGCTGTGATTAGGGAAAAATTATATGACTGTGAATGTTGTAGGTGCGGAGGTGGGTAGATGTTCTAAAGAGGCCACAGTCACCAAGTGGCAAATTCTACAGAGATAAGACATGGGATGGTGGAGACGTTTCCATGATATTCTCTACCTATGGAGAAGGGGATTGGCAGCCAAGCAATGAGGAGACTACAGGAGGAAGAGCGGAAGGACCCGGACAAACACATATTCTGAGTATATTGATGTGCTTGTAGTAAAGTAAAATAATTTTTGGTAAATGCAGAGTATTATTATGCTGGCTGTTGATTCTTGTGTGGAAGATGTATATGTGAGTCCTCATCATGGCTTCGATGTGTTGGTAAATCCTTGTGGCATAATTTATATTTTTTCTCCATTCTTTTTGGTTATAGCTTCCCAGTATTTTCACTGGGAGAAAATCTATTTTTCGATTTTAAACTATATTTAGGCGGGGCGGCTTATTGTGGGCCTTATATTTTCAAATGGGGGGGGGGGGGGGGTTATTTACATTTTTCCGTTCGGATCGGCCCTACTAATTTGGTCGCCATACTGGGGAGGGTGCAATGCAATATGTTTTGCCATATTATGCCTCATATTCGTATAAAACCCATAGTGGAATTATAAAGGTTTGTGGTCAACCATAACAAGTTTGAATGAACACATTCTGTTTGATGAGAACTCAATTCTAACTGTATAATGTCATTTTTTGTTTAAACTTTTTAGCACCAGTAAAGAAAGCAAATGGATGTGCTCAGTGCCTCCTATCAGTTTTGTATGCAGCAGTGCATTTGTAAGTTTCAAAATGTGCCTAAAAGCCAATTTCCCAAACTGTTGATGAATTTCTCTTGTGGTTTATGTTAGTGTTCCCTAGTCAGAGCCCCATGAGCAGCAAAGGGTTTTAAAAGATGAGGTGGGCATTGCCACTGCTTACAGTAATTAGAGTACAACTTGTTAATGCGCAAGTTGCTTCTTGGAATCAGGCATGAAGTCAGTGTAAAAGCTTATAGGAAGTGTGTGTATCATCACTATGTTTTGGATGGCTATAAATAAGTCTAAAAAATATTCTGAATAGATATGAACCCAAGATATATCGCACAAATTATTCATTGAACAAATCAATTAAGTAGTTAAAAGGACCTCTTCGTCGTTCTACTGACTGTCCTAGTAAGAGTTTTTCCGCAGGAATTAGGCTTCATAGTACTTTTTCTATATACCCTCTTATATGTACCAACGCCAGATGTTTGCCGGCACCACCCAGTAGAAGTATTCTTATTGCGATCTCACATAAAATCAGTCGACATGATACAGCCAAAGTGGGGGGCAGCGGGTAGGAGCGGGGGACAGCCACCACGGCGACAGCGTTTCGCGCCGTCTCTGGCGGTTTCTCTAGCCTGTGGAGTGCGGACGTCCCCTGATTCTTAATGCAACCGGTGAGACGTCACTATCAACAAGGGAATCTTCTTCCCCCATCTCTTGTGACGAGCGCAAAGCTTCCGACTTCATGCTGACCAGAGAGTTTTTCAACAGGCCAAGCAGCAGGATGGTGAGGCTGATGATGGCGGCATCGCCACTGACCATCTGTGTTGACTCCTCAAAGTTACTTAGCACATGATAGATATCAGACATCCACGTCCACTCCTCATTGTAGACTTGAGGAAGCTGACTGGCCTGACTACCAGTTCTGGTGGAAGTTGACATCTGGCAGTCTACAATCTCTCTGCGCTGCTGGTAAACTCTGGATAACATGGTTAATGTTGAATTCCACCTCGTGGGCACGTTGCACAACAGTCGGTGAGCTGGCAGTTGGAGGCGGCACTGTGCTGCCCTGAGAGTGGCAACATCTGTGGTCGACTTTCTGAAATGCGCACAGATGCGACGCACCTTTGTGAGCAAGTCAGACAGATTGGGGTATGTCTTGAGGAACCGCTGAACTATGAGATTTAACACGTGGGCCAGGCATGGCACATATGTCAGTCTGCCGAGTTGAAGAGCCGCCACCAGGTTACGGCCGTTGTCACACACAACCATGCCTGGCTTCAGGTTCTCAGCCACAGCCACAGATCGGAGGATGAGGTTGAGGAGGGGTGGGAGGAGGAGGAGGCATAGTAGGCCTGAGAGATTGTGACCGAAGTAGGCCCCACAATCCTCGGCGTCGGCAGTATATGAGCGGCCCCAGGGTCAGACTCCGCCAAGTTAACCCAACGTGCCGTCAGCGGTATATATTGGCCCTGCCCGGCAGCCCTTGTCCACGTGTCCGTGGTTAGGTGGACCTTGTCAGAAACGGTGTTGGTCGTTGCACGGATGATGTTTTCTGACACGTGCTGGTGCAGGGCTGGGACGGCACATCGGGAAAAGTAGTGGCAGCTGGGGACCAAATACCGAGGTTGCGAAAGGGCTCGGTCTCTACCAGCCTATAGGGCAGCATCTCCAGGCTGAGTAATTTGGAGATATGGACATTGAGGGCTTGGGCGTGTGGGTGGGTGGAACTGTATTTCCTCTTGCGCTCCAGCGTCTGGGGTATAGACAGCTGAACACTGCGCATGGAGACATTGGTGGACGCTGTGGAGGATCGTGGAGGCGAAGGTATGGTTTTTGAGGTGAACAGCCTTGGTTCCATTGAGTGGGGTGTTTAGCAATCATATGCCTGCGCATACTGGTGGTGGTTAAGCTAGTAGTGGTGGAACCCCTGCTGATCCTGGTGTGGCACAGGTTGCACACCACAGTCCATCGGTCATCCGCTGTTTCTTTAAAGAACCTCCAGACTTCAGAAATTCTAGCCCGCGCCACGGGAGCTTCACTACATGAAAGATTTGGTGCCGATGCACCAGCTCTGGCCCTGCCTCTCCGTCTGGCCCCACCACTGCCTCTTCCAACCTGTTCTCGTATAGGACTCGCCTCCGTCTCACAAGCACTGTCTTCACCCGGTCTATCAACCCAGCTTGGGTCTGTCACCTCATCATCCTCCGATCGCTCAGTCTGCTCCCCCCTCGGACTTCCTGCCCTGACAACAACTTCACCACTGTTGCATTACAGTATGGAATCCAGTCACACTGATTATTAGTTGAGTTTTTAGTTTATTTTGCAAACAATTACATTCATGTGACGTTTCGGTCAATCACTGACCTTCTTCAGACACTGCAAGTAGTGAGGTAAAAATAAGTATAAACATTTGTCCATAACTAGGAGGAAGGTGACAAACAGTGAGAGAGATATATACAGGCATCTTTACATAATAACAAGTTGGTGCGATAATCTAAAGGTAAAAAATGAAGGTACATGCAATGTAGTCTCAGGGAAAATCTGGATTTTCTTTGTGTAGTGTTAATATTACAATGTGTCAATTTACATAATCATTAATGAGCAGAGATATTGTGGAAGGTAGTATTAAGTTCAGTGGTAGTGAAGCTTGGCATAGTAGGTTGAGCAGTAGATGGTACCTGTGGAGAGGAAAACATAAAACAGTGCTTACCAGTTTGCAAGTATACAAGGCATAAGGAGCTGCTTTGCAGGCAGGTGGCGCTTAGGTGTAGAAGAGTACTGCTAGAGTAGAAGCGCTGTAGTGGTAAGCGCTGTAGAGGTTTAAATAGTAATTGAGCACTCCCGCGCCCAGACGCGTCACTTCCGGTCTGGACATTCATTGTAAAGCGCTGACATAATTCATAGTATATACTGTAAGGGTCTGGCTTAATTAATAGTGTCGATGGGAAAGTGCTGGTATAATTAATAGTATGAGCTGTAAAGCGCTAACATAGTTAGTTGTATATACTGTAGAGCGCTAGCATAGTTGATAGATACAGAGTGGGATGTAGAAATAGGGCTATAGTATATGCTATAGGGAAGGTAGCAATAGAACAGGAGAAACATCATAGGATATGGAGGCAACATGTCATATATGAGTATACATTGTAATAGCATAATTCTAACATATTTCTACTACTGTATATACAGTACCATAGCGTTGATGATATGTATGTTTTCAGCGTCTCAGTAAAGAAAATAAAATTGTTCATATTAATATCAAATCATCAGAAACTTTGGATATTATAATCCCTGTTCATTCCTTTCGGTGACAGCGTTTGTAGTGTATAGATCCAAAAGGATTCCCGTTTTTTCAGAATTGATACTCGGTCCCCATTAAGTCTCGGGGTCCCTACTTGTTCAATGACCTGGAATTTTAATTGGTTTATGGAATCTTTTTGGATCCACACACTACAATCGCTTTCCCCGAAAGGAATGAACAGGGATTATAATATCAAAAAACAAAAAAAAACTAAAATTTACAGTTTATATCTCTGTTTTGTCTATATAATAGACTTTAATTTTGAAAATGTTGAACCCGAGGGCTAGGGGTAGAGGACGAGGGCGTGGGCGTGCTAGAGTAGAAGCGCTGTAGTGGTAAGCGCTGTAGAGGTTTAAATAGGAATTGAGCGCTCCCGCGCCCAGACACGTCACTTCCGGTCTGGACGTTCATTGTAAAGCGCTGACATAATTCATAGTATATACTGTAAGGGTCGGGCTTAATTAATAGTGTCGATTGGAAAGCGCTGTTATAATTAATAGTATGAGCTGTAAAGCACTCACATAGTTAGTTGTATATACTGTAGAGCGCTAGCATAGTTGATAGATACAGAGTGGGATGTAGAAATAGGGCTATAG
>CM033642.1:185356249-185422872 GCA_019512145.1 Engystomops pustulosus | reverse complement strand
GCTCTTTCTTTGACTCAATATCAATTTTTTAAAATTGTCAGGGGTCCGGGGTCAGTCCTCTTATTAGTCTATCTTTCTTCTGTCAGTTCTGGCTGTCTTACTTTGTGCTGTCCTTTATTGTTCAATTTGGCCTATAGATGCACATTCAGCAGTCTGACATGGGATGTTTATAGGGTTGGGGAAGATTTAGGATTGGGGTAGGGTAACTCTCATCATTCATTCCACCAATTCACTCATTCCCTCCACCTCCTCTATTCCCTTAGAAAAGGTCTATTTTTCCCTTCTAGTTCTCTTTGTCTAGAGCTAGACTGGTTCACTGATCGACTGATCTCGTTCCCTGGTTTAAAATCCTAGCGTTGCCCCCCCGACATGTTTCGCCACCTAACGTGGCGTCCTCAGGGGTTTGGGGCAATAGCAGTCTCGGTTGCCGTCTGCGCGCCTTTTAAGTGATTTTCTGATGACGTTATCCAATGGGTGTGCGCTTCTCTTTTAAGTGATTTTCTGATGACGTTATCCAATGGGTGTGCGCTTCTCCGCCAATCCCTGTCTTTGGTTATATTCCTCCCCCTCTTTTCTATTGGTTCCGATGTATATTTGTATTTTGATGCGCTGCGCATGCGCCATCTCTGATTTGCTGCGCATGCGCATTCCCGATTTCGATGCGCTTGTTTTTGGAGTGAGTCGCCCTCTCGTTCTGTCGCGCTTACTGCTTATCTCAGTGTGCGCATGCGTGGATGCATTATGGATACTTTGCCGATATAGGACTTATCTCCATCTATTTCTTTGCCCTATGCTATTGTAAATTGGTCAGATCCTTTTCTCACTCCATGGGTAGGTGGATCTATCTGTATTAGAAGTGTATGGATTCAGTGTGAGGTATGTTAATTCTTATTCCCTTCAAGAATAAGAATTAACATGGACTTATATCATCTATTCTTTGCGGATGCTATTGTAAATGTTAATTAGGTCAGATCCTTCTCTTCCTCCAGTGGGTAGGTTGATCTATCTGTATTAGAAGTGATGGATTCAGTGTGAGGTTCTCGGGGTTTACATGAAGAATGGTCACGAAAAACAGAAAAAACATCCAGTGAGCGGCAGTTCTGTGGGCGGAAATGCCTTGTTGATGCCAGAGGTCAGAGGAGAATGGGCAGACTGGTTTGAAGCTTATAGAAAGGCAACAGTGACTCAAATCGCCACCCTTTACAACCAAGGTAGCAGAAGAGCATCTCTGAACGCTACAGTACGTCGAACTTTGAGGCAATGGGCTACAGCAGCAGAAACCACCGGGTTGCCACTCCTTTCAGTCTAAGAACAGGAAAATGAGGCTACAATTTGCACAAGCTCAATCGAAATTGGACTGGAGAAGATTGGAAAACGTTAGCACTGGATCTATGAGTCTCGATTTCTGCTGCGATTATTCGGATGGTAGGGTCAGAATGTGGGTCAAACAACATGAAGCATGGATCCCTCCTGCTATATCACGTTCAGGCTCGGTGGTGGTGGTGTCATGGTGTGGGGAATATTTTTGGGTTGGCACTTCTTTGGCCCTTGTACCAATCGAGCAGACGTTGCAACACCCATAGCCATACTGAGAGTATTGTTGCTGACCATGTCCATCCCTTTATGACCACAATGTACCCAACACTAGATGGCTACTTTCAGCAGGATAATGCGGGCGTCATAAAGCTCTTTATTTGAAACTCAATATCATTTTTTTAAAATTGTCAGGGGTCCGGGGTGCAGTCCTCTTATAGTCTATCTTTCTTCTGTCATTCTGGCTGTTCACTTTGTGCTGTCCTTTATTGTTCAATTTGGCCTATAGATGCACATTCAGCAGTTCTGACCATGGGATGTTTAGGGTTGGAAGATTTAGGATTGGGGTAGGGTAACTCTCATCAATTCCCACCAATTCACTCATTCCTCCACCTCCTCTATTCCCTTAGAAAGGTCTATTTTTCCCTCTAGTTCTCTTGTCTAGAGCTAGACATGGTTCACTGACGACTGATCTCGTTCCCTGTTTAAAATCCTAGCGTTGCCCCCCCGACATGTTTCGCCACCTAACGTGGCGTCCTCAGGGGTTGGGGTCATAACAGTCTCGGTTGGCCGTCTGCGCGCTTTTAATGATTTTGATGACGTTAATCCAATGGGTGTGCGCTTCTCACCGCCAATCCCTGTCTTTGGTTATATTCCTCCCCCTCTTTCTATTGTTCCGATGTATATTGTATTTTTGATGTCGCTGCGCATGCGCCATCATCTGATTTCGCCATGCGCATTACGTTTCGCTGCGCTGTTTTATTGGAGTCAGTCGCCTCCCGGTCCTCGTTCTAAGGAATAAGAAAGGCGCGCTTACCTGCTTATCTCAGTGTGCGCATGCGTGGATGCATTATGGATCTTTGCCCTTTGCCCGATATGGACTTATCTCCATCTATTTCTTTGCGCTATGCTATTGTAAATTGGTCAGATCCTTTTCTCACTCCATGGGTAGGTGGATCTATCTGTATTAGAAGTGTATGGCATCAGTGTGAGGTATGTTAATTTTATGTCTGAAGGAATAGAATTAAATACCTCACACTGAACTCCATACACTTCTAATCAGATAGATCCACCTACCCTGGAGTGAGAAAAGGATCTGACCATTTACAATAGCATAGGGCAGAGAAATAGATGGAGATAAGTCCTATATCGGCAAAGTATCCATAATGCAGCCACGTATGCGCACTATGAGAAGCAGTAAGCGCGACAGACAGAGGGCGACTCACTCCAAAAACAAGCGCATCGAAATCGGGGAATGCGCATGACGCAGCAAATCAAGATGGCGCATCGCGCAGCGCCAACAAAATCCAACTATACATCGGAACCAATAGAAAAGAGGGCGAGGAATATAACAAAGACAGGGATTGGCAGAGAAGCGCACACCCATTGGATAACGTCATCAGAAAATCACTTAAAGGCGCGCAGACGGCAACCGGACTGCTATGCCCCAAACCCCTGAGGACGCCACGTTAGGTGGCGAAAACATGTCGGGGGGGCACGCTAGGTTTTAAACCAGGGAACGAGAATCATCGATCAGTGAACCAGTCTAGCTCTAGACAAAGAGAACTAGAAGGGAAAAATAGACCTTTTCTTAAGGGAATAGAGGGGTGGAGGATGATGGTGAATTGGTGGAACTGAATGATGATAGAGTTACCCTACCCCAATCCTAAATCTGCCCACAACACCTATAACAATCCATGTCAGGCTGCTGCTGAATGTCTGCATCTAAGGCCAAATTGCGAATAAAAAAAGGACAGCAAAAGTAAGACAGCCAAAACTGACAAGAAGAAAAGAAGTAGGACTAATAAGAGGACTGACCCCACCCCTGACAATTTTAAAAATTGATATGAGTCAAAAAAAGCACATAGTTCATTAAATTTTAGGATGAGAAATTAAAAAGTTATAATTTTAATAACACTAAAGGGTTAAAAATGGCCTAGGGGCCCATTGTGGATATACTTGAGAAAATTAACCCAGGCTACCACAAGTTCGCAAACAAAATATGTCATAAAGCTGGAATCATCTCAGACTGGTTTTTTTGAATCATGACAATGAGTTCATTGTACTCAAATGGCCTCCACAGTCACCAGATCTCAATCCAATAGAGCATCTTTGGGATGTGGTGGAACGGGAGATTCGCATCATGGATGTGCAGCCGACAAATCTGCGGCAAACTGTGTGATCATCATTCAATATGGACCAACATCTGGTGAGGAAATGCTCTTCTCCTTGTTGAATCTATGCCACGAAGAATTGAGGCAGTCTGAAGGCAAAAGGGGGTCCAACCCATTACTAGCTATGGTGTAACTCTTATAAAGTGGCCGGTGAGTATATATAGAATATATATTATATATATATATTATATATTATATATATCTATTATTAATATATATATAGATATATAGATAGAATATATATATGTATATATTATATATTACACACAAAGGGTAAAGATATGTATGAAAATTAGCACTGTTAAAAAATATATATTAAAAATAGCACAGTGAAAAAATTGCGGAAGAAATAAATATGCATGCGGTAAGAGCTTTTACTCAGTATACCTATATGATGATAAAAAATAAGTCAATGGGTATTAAAATGTAAATGAATAGAAGAAATCTTATAAGAAAATATATGTAAATTAATATGAAAATCATATATAGTTAGTTATTATAGTGGGGTGTAAGATGTTATTACGGGGGTTTGCATATGACAGGCAGTCCCCGGGTTACATGCAAGATAGGGTCTGTAGGTTGTTCTTAAGTTGAATTTGTATGTAAGTCAGAACTGTATGTTTTATCATTGTAATCCCAGCCAGATTTTTTGGTCTCTGTGACAATTGGATTTTAAAATGTGGGTTGTCATAAGAAATCAATATTAAACTAAAGCTTCTTACAGACATATTTGATAACTGTTCCAGCTGATCACTGTTAGCCTAGGTCTAAGTCCAATAACATTACTCAATATCAGAGTCCGTACACTAGGGTCGTATGTAAGTCAAAGTGTTCTTAAGTGGTAGGACCGCCTGTAGTTAATGTTGTGGTGACTTGTATATAGGTAATGTTGGTGGGCTATAGTTAATAGTTCTATGCTGTGTGGCGGAGGACTGATATATAAGTCAATGCGTGGCTGTGCATAAGTGGTTACTGGGGGCGTTTTATGTTATTATGTGGGGCTGTTTATAGTGATTACCACGGGCTGCGGTCTATCTGTTAATGATAGGGGCTTTATATAGTTGTTATGGGGAACTGTTATATTTATGCTGGGGCTGTAGATAGTAAATACTGGGGGGTTGTATACACTGATTACTTTGTGCTGTATACAGTGATTACTGGGGACTCAGTGATCATAGTGCTGATACTAGCGTATACAGTGATTACTGGGGCTGCCTATAGTTATTACTGGGGGCGTATATATGATTACTGGGGGCTGATATATTTAATGCTGGGGGCTGTATATAGTGATTACTGGGAGTGTATACTAGTGATTACTGGCGGGCTGTATTAGTTATGCTGAGGGACTGTAAATATTTATCTGCGGGGCGGTGTGTAGTGATCTGGGCTTATACTCAATGACTACTGGAGGCTGTATACAGTGAATTACCAAGGAGCTGTATATAGTGATTACTGGGGGGCTGAACATATTTATTGCTGAGGGGCTGGATATACTGATTACTGGGAGCGTACATAGTTAGTGCTGGCAGGTTATATACTACAGGGGGCCGCAGGTGGCGTATTATTACAGGGGGTCAGGATGTGTTATATACGACATGGGGCAGGGTTTCATATACTACAATGGGGCAGATGGTTATAGCTACTGGGTCAGATGTTATATACTACATAGAGGCAGGATGGCTATATACTACATGGGGCCGGGATGGCTATAACTTCAGGGGGGCTGCTTTTTTTACTACGGGGCAGATGGCTATATCTACATAGGCTGGCTATATAACTACTGAGGGAAGGATTGTCTATATACCATGATGGCTAAACCTATGGCACTGGTGCCAGAAGTGCCTCGGATGCCCTTTCTGTGGGCACTCAGGCCATCACCAGAGATGACTCCAGGTATCTTCCTGCAGTCCCAGATGCACAAGACTTGCTGTGCAAAGAGGTATTTTAAAGTGACAGCTCTAGCTGGGACTAATTCTGCTATATTGGTGCCTGAGGTGCTGGTATCAATGTGAAAACTGTTGACAGTGAAAGGGAGTATAAATCACAAATTAAATTTCTGTGTGGCACTTGCGATAAATAAGTGGGTCTTGTTGATGTTTGGCACTCGGTCTCTAAAAGGTTTGCCATCACTGCTATATACATATGTGGCGGACGGTTATAAACATGGGGTTGCTGGGCTATTACACAGGGGGCAGGAGGCTATACACTACATGGGGCTGACCTTAAATTTTATGCTACAGGGATCAGGATGGCTATATCTACATGGGGGCAGGGTGGCTAATCTACACTTGGGGCAGTGATGTCTATATTACAAGGGTCTGGCTGACCTAGATATTACAGTGGGGCAATGGTGTTATAATAATGGAATGCATGCGGCTATATACTGGGGAGGCAGAGGACTGGTCTATATACTATGGGGCTGGCTGATATATATTGGTGGCTATATACTGGAAGACATGGACTACCTAGAGTATATACGGGGAAGTCTGCTGGGCTACTAGATAGATGAGGGGGGAATTATGGTAGTATATACTATAGTATATTGATGGGTCATAGTATAAATCTGTATATGCAGGGGGCACTTAGCTGTTTATCGGAACATTATATGACTGTGATTTTTTTAGGTGCGGAGTGTGTAGATGTTCTCCAGAGGCCACAGTCACCAAGGGGCAATTCTACAGAGACTAGACATGACTGGGAGAAGTTTGCCATCGAGATATGTCCTTCACTTCAATGGAGAAGATTGGCGGCAGAACAATGACGGGAGACTACAGGAGGAAGAGCGATGGACCGGACCAACACATTGTATAAGTATATTTGGTGTGGTGTAGTAAAATAATTTATTGGTAAATCAGAGTATTACTTATAGTTGCTGTATTACATTGCTTGCGTGAGATACGTGATTATACTGATGCGTCGTCATGCATTGGCTTCGATGTGTATTTGGGTAAATCATTGTTTGGGATATAATTGTATAATGTGATTCTACATTCTTTTTGGTATAAGCTTCAGTATTTCAGACTGGAAAATATATGTTTTCGTAGTTTGTACCAACTTTATCGCGGGAGGCCTTTTGTGAGGCGTATTCATTTTCATGGGGGGGGGGGGGTTATTGGCGGGATTTCAATTGTGTTCCAGTTAGGATCGGCGCTCTATGTGTCGCATGAGGGGGGGTGCAATGCATACTGTTCTGCCCTTAGGTATTCTGCTTCATATCTTATAAACATAGTGGATTATAAAGTTTTGTGGTC
Source organism: Engystomops pustulosus (assembly GCA_019512145.1). Lineage (NCBI taxonomy): Eukaryota > Metazoa > Chordata > Amphibia > Anura > Leptodactylidae > Engystomops > Engystomops pustulosus. Next base: position 185,415,914 of record CM033642.1, on the reverse strand, counting down.
AACCAAACAAGTTTGTAATGAACAGTAATGTTTTGATGAGAACTCAATTTCTAACTGTACTAAATGTCCATTTGTTGGTGTTTAAACTGTTAAGCACCAGTAAGACATCAAATGGATGTTGCTCCAGGTGCATATATCAGTTTTTTTGTATCTAGCAGTGATGTAAGTTTTTCAAAATGTTCCTAAGAGTCTCAATTGTCATCCAAACTGTTGATGCATTTTCTTTCGTCTTTGGTTATGTTTTGTCCCTAGTCATAGCCCCTGACGCAGCAAGGTTTTTACAAGTGACAGGTGTGGGTCGATGCACTGTGTACAGTAATATGTAATATCTTGGTTTAATGAGCGAGTTGATTGCTTGGCAAATCAAGCATGACAGTGTGTACAACAGAGGACGTGTGTGTGAGATCATCCGACTATTGTTGGGAAGGCTTAAATAATGTCTAAAATATTATGAATTCGATGAACAAGATATATGCACAAAAATTATTATGTTAATAAATTTCAATTAAGTTTAGAAAGACATCTTCCGTCAGTTTTACTGACTTTCCTATTAAGAATTTTTTTGAGGAATATGCTTCATAGTACTTTTTCTATTAACCTCTATATGTACAAAGAAAGATGTTTGCGGGCACATCCCCATATAGACAGTATTCTTTTTATTGATCTACATATAAAATCGGTCCGAAACATGATACAGCCAAAAGTGTGGGCAGAGGGGTAAGGAGCGGGGGATTCAATCAGTCGACAGCCGTTTCGCGCCTGTCTGGCGGTTTCTCTAGCCTTGTGGAGTGCGTACGTCCTCCTGATTCTTAATGCAACGCCTTGAGACGTCACGCCCTCTTAACCTTGTTGCAACCTAGACGCTGTTGTGATATCGAACAGTGGTATTACGGGTTCCATTCACAAGATCGTCGTGTACGGACAGCAAAAAGAAGCAAGACGGGAGAAAAGACACGTGAACAGGACAAAGAGGGACGCAAACAGGATGTTAATTCTTATTCTTGAAGGGAATAAGAATTAACATACCTCACACTGAATCCATACACTTCTAATACAGATAGATCCACCTACCCATGGAGTGAGAAAAGGATCTGACCAATTTACAATAGCATAGGGCAAAGAAATAGATGGAGATAAGTCCTATATCGGCAAAGTATCCATAATGCATCCACGTATGCGCACACTGAGATAAGCAGTAAGCGCGACAGAACGAGAGGGCGACTCACTCCAAAAACAAGCGCATCGAAATCGGGAATGCGCATGCGCAGCAAATCAGAGATGGCGCATGCGCAGCGCATCAAAATCCAACTATACATCGGAACCAATAGAAAAGAGGGGGAGGAATATAACCAAAGACAGGGATTGGCAGAGAAGCGCACACCCATTGGATAACGTCATCAGAAAATCACTTAAAAGGACCCCTGACAATTTTAAAAAATTGATATTGAGTCAAAGAAAGAGCACATAGTTCATTTAAATTTTAGATGAGAAATTAAAAGTTATATTTTAATAAGCACTAAAGGGTTAAAAATGGCCCTAGGGCCCATTGTGGATATACTCTGAAGAAATATTAACCCAGCTTACCACAGGCGATATGGACTTATCTCATCTCTTTCTTTGCGCTATGATATTGTAATTGGTCAGATCCTTTTTCACTCCATGGGTAGTGGATCTATCTGTATTAGAAGTGTATGGATTCAGTGTGAGGTATGTTAATTCTATCTTGAAGGGATAAGAATTAACATACCTCACACTGAATCCATACACTTCTAATACAGATAGATCCAACCTACCCATGGAGGAGAAAAGGATCTGACCAATTACAATAGCATAGGGCAAGAAAATAGATTGGAGATAAGTCCTATATCGGCAAAGATCCATAATGCATCCACGATATGCGCACACTGAGGAAGCAGTAAGCGCGCAGAAAGACGAGGGCGCTCACTCCAAAAACAAGCGCATCGAAACGGGGAATGCGCATGCGCAGCAAATCAGAATGGCGCATGCGCAGCGCATCAAAATCCAACTATACTCGGAACCAATAGAAAAGAGGGGGAGGAGGAATATAACCAAAGACAGGGATTGGCAGAGAAGCACACACCATGGATAACGCGCATCAGAAAATCACTTAAAAGGCGCAGCAGACGGCAACCGAGACGCTATTGCCCAAACCCCTGAGGGACGCCACGTTAGGTGGCAGAAAACAGTGTCGGGGGGCAACGCTAGGATTTTAAAACCAGGAACGAGATCAGTCGATCAGTGAACCAGTCTAGCTCTAGACAAAGAGAACTAGAAGGGAAAATAGACCTTTTCTAAGGGAATAGGAGGAGGGGAGGGAATGAGTGAATTGTGGAATGAATGATGAGGAGTTACCTACCCCAATCCTAAATCTTCCCCAACCCTATAAACATCCATGTCCGGCTGTGATGTGCATCTATAGGCCAAATTGAACAATAAAGGACAGCACAAAAGGTAAGACAGCCAGAACTGACAGAAGAAAGTAGACTAATAGAGGACTGACCCCGGACCCCTGACAATTTTAAAAAAATTGATATTGAGTCAAAGAACAGAGCCCATAGTTCATTTAAATTTTAGATGAGAAATTAAAAGTTTATATTGTAATAAGCACTAAAGGGAAAAATGGCCCTAGGGCCCATTGTGGATATACTCTGAAGAAATATATAACCCAGCTTACCAACAAGTTCCGCAAACAAAATATGTCATAAAGCTGGAATCATCTCAGACTGGTTTTTGAAAATGACAAATGAGTTCATTGTACTCAAATGGCCTCCACAGTCACCAATCTCAATCCAATAGAGCATCTTTGGAGTGGTGGAACGGGAGATTCGCATCATGGATGTGCAGCCGACAAATCTGCGGCAACTGTGTGATGCCATCATGTCAATATGGACCAAAATCTGTGAGGAATTCTTCCAGCCTCCCTTGTGAATCATGCCACGAAGAATTGAGGCAGTTCTGAAGGCAAAAGGGGGCCAACCCATTACTAGCATGGTGTACCTAATAAAGTGGCCGGGAGTATATTATTAGATAGATATATAGATATATATGATATAGATACTATTTATATATATTATAATAATAATATATATATATATATATATTATATTACACACAAAAGGGTGAAGATATGTATGAAAAGTAGCACTGTTAAAAAAATATTTATAAAAATAGCACAGTGAAAAATTGGCGGAGTAAATGAGTAAATAAATATGCATGCCCGGTACATGAGCTTTATACTCAGTATACCTATATGATGATAAATAAATAAGTCAATGGGTATTAAAATGTAAATGAATAAGAGAATCTTTATAAGAAAAGTATTTGTAAATTAATATGAAAATCAGTATATAGTTAGTTATTATAGTGGGGTGTATATAGTTATTACGGGGGTTTGCATATACAGGCAGTCCCCGGGTTACATGCAAGATAGGGTCTGTAGGTTTGTTCTTAAGTTGAATTTGTATGTAAGTCAGAACTGTATGTTTTATCATTGTAATCCCAGCCAGAACTTTTTTGGTCTCTGTGACAATTGGATTTTTAAAATGTTGGGTTGTCATAAGAATCAATATTAACACTAAAGCTTCATTACAGACATATTTGATAACTGTTACAGCTGATCACTGTAGCCTAGGTCTAAAGTACAATAAATTACCAATATCCAGAGGTCCGTAACTAGGGGTCGTATGTAAGTCAAGTGTTCTTAAGTAGGAGACCGCCTGTAGTTAATGTTGTGTGACTGTATATAGGTAATGTTGGTGGGCTGTATATAGTTAATGCTGGGGAGGAACTATATATAGTTAATGCTGGCGGTGCATATAGTGATTACTGGGGGGCTGTTTATAGTTATTGATGTGGGGGCTGTTTATAGTGATTACCAGGGGCTGTATACAGTTATTGATAGGGGCTTTATATAGTTGTTACTGGGGACTGTATATATTTATTGCTGGGGGCTGTATATAGTAAATACTGGGGGGTTGTATACACTGATTACTTTGTGCTGTATACAGTGATTACTGGGGGCTGTATATAGTGATTACTATGTGCTGTATACAGTGATTACTGGGGGCTGCTTATAGTTATTACTGGGGGCTGTATATAATGATTACTGGGGGCTGTATATATTTAATGCTGGGGGCTGTATATAGTGATTACTGGGGGATGTATATAGTGATTACTGGCGGCTGTATATAGTTATTGCTGGGGGCTGTAAATATTTATTGCTGGGGGCTGTGTGTAGTGATTACTGGGGGCTTTATACAATGACTACTGGAGGCTGTATACAGTGATTACCAAGGAGCTGTATATAGTGATTACTGGGGGGCTGAACATATTTATTGCTGAGGGGCTGGATATACTGATTACTGGGAGCGGTACATAGTTACTGCTGGCAGGTTATATACTACATGGGGGCAGGTTGGCTATATATTACAGGGGGTCAGGATGGTTATATACTACATGGGGGTCAGGGTGGTTATATACTACATAGGGGCAGGATGGTTATATACTACATGGGGGTCAGGATGGTTATATACTACAGAGAGGCAGGATGGCTATATACTACATGGGGCCGGGATGGCTATATACTTCAGGGGGGCTGTTTTTTACTACGGGGCATGATGGCTATATACTACATAGGGCTGGCTATATACTACATGAGGGAAGGATTGCTATATACCAGTGATGGCTAACCTATGGCACTGGTGCCAGAAGTGGCACTCGGAGCCCTTTCTGTGGGCACTCAGGCCATCACCAGAGATGACTCCAGGTATCTTCCTGCAGTCCCAGACAGCACAAGACTTGCTGTGCAAAGAGGTATTTTAAAGTGACAGCTCTACCTGGGACTATTTTCTGCTATATTGGTGCCTGAGGGTGCTGGTATCAATGAAAACTGTGACAGTGAAGGGAGTATAAATCACAAATTAAATTTCTGTGTTGGCACTTTGCGATAAATAAGTGGGTCTTTGTTGATGTTTGGGCACTCGGTCTCTAAAAGGTTTGCCATCACTGCTATATACTATATGGTGGCAGGACGGTTATAAACTACATGGGGCTTGCTGGGTATATACTACAGGGGGCAGGATGGCTATACACTACATGGGGCTGACTATATGCTACAGGGATCAGGATGGCTATATACTACATGGGGGCAGGGTGGCTATATACTACATTGGGGCAGGATGTCTATATATTACAAGGGTCTGGCTGCCTATATATTACAGTGGGCAGACTGGTGATATACTACTGGAATGCATGCTGGCTATATACTGGGGAGGCAGAGGACTGGCTATATACTATGGGGCTGGCTGGATATATATTGGCTGGCTATATACTGAAGACATGGACTACCTAGAGTATATACTGGGGAAGTCTGCTGGGGCTACTAGATTAATGAGGGGGGAATTATGGTAGTATATACTATAGTATATTGATGGGTCATAGTATATAATCTGTATATGCAGGGGGCACTTAGCTGTTATCTAGGGAACATTATATTGACTGTGATTTTTTTAGGTGCGGAGTGTGTAGATGTTCTCCAGAGGCCACAGTCACCAAGGTGGCAAATTCTACAGAGATAAGACATGACTGGGAGAAGTTTCCATGATATTCTCTACTTAATGGAGAAGGATTGGCAGCAATGAGGAGACTACAGGAAGAAGAGCGGGATGGACCGGACCAACACATATTATTAGTATATTGATGTGTGTAGTAAAATAATTTTTGGTAAATGCAGAGTATTATTATGTGCTGTTTATTCATTGCTGGTGAATATTTATATGTGCGTCTTCATCATTGGGATCGATGTGTTTGGTAAATTCATTGTTGGGATATATTTATATGTTTTCTACATTCTTTTTGGTATAAGCTTCCCAGGTATTTTCACTGGAGAAATATATTTTTCTATTTTACACTATATTTACGGCTGGGAGGCCTTATTGTAGGCCTTATTATTTTCAATGGGGGGGGGGGGTATTTCATTTTTCCAGTTAGGATCGGCCCTAATTTGGTCGCATAGGGGAGGGTGCAATGTTGCTTTTCTGCCCATATTCTGCTCATATTCTTTATAAACATAGTGGAATTATAAAGGTTTTGTGGTCAACCATAACAAGTTTGGTAATGAACATTCATGTTTGATGAGAACTCAATTCTAACTGTACTAAATGTAATTTTTTGTTAAACTTTAAGCACCAGTAAAGACAAGCAAACGGATGTGCTCAGTGCATAATATCAGTTTTCTGTATGCAGCAGTGATGTAAGTTTCAAAATGTTCCTAAAAGCCAATTTCACCAAACTGTTGATGCATTTTTCTCTTTTGGTTTATGTTAGTGTTCCCTAGTCATAGCCCCATGACGCAGCAAAGGGTTTTTACAAGATGAGTGTGGGCATGCACTGTACAGTAATATATGTAAATACTTTGTTAATGAGCAAGTTGCTTTCTTGGAAATCAGGCATGAAGTGTGTACAAGCTATAGGAAGTGTGTGTATTCATCACTATTGTTTGGAAGGCTATAAATAATGTCTAAAAATATTATGAATTCGATGAACAAGATATATGCACAAAATTATTCATTGAAAAATCAATTAAGTTTAAAAGACATCTTCCGTCAGTTTTACTGACTTGTCCTATTAAGAATTTCTTGAGGAATTATGCTTCATAGGACTTTTTCTATTATACCTCTATATGTACAAAGAAAGATGTTTGCGGCACTCACCCATTAGAAGTATTCTTTATTGCGATCTCACATAAAATCAGTCCGACATGATACAGCCAAAGTGGGGCAGAGGTAGGAGCGGGGGATCAAGCAAGGCGACAGCCGTTTCGCGCCGTCTGGCGCTTTCTCTAGCCTGTGGAGTGCGACGTCCTCACCTGATTCTTAATGCAACCGGTGAGACGTCACGCCTCCTGTAACTTGGCAACCTAGACGCTGTTGTGCATAGCGGAAGTGGATTAACCGGGCAATGCACAAGAGCGCTGTACGGACAAAAAAATAATACACATACAGGATAAAAGGCACATAACAGGACAATATGGACGGCAAACATAATTTCGCTTCTCATTGACAAGGTATTGTTAAATGTATATATGTATTGGAAAGCTTAGTAAAATAGCCATTAACAGTGACATGATACAAGAGATTAAATGGACGAGTGAGCTGATGGGCGGGACGAATTAGTGAAGTTACGGAGGGGAGGAAGGAAGGAAAGGGGGGGAAAGCGAGAAAAGGAGATGGAGTTATAAAAATACCCCCATGTCACTTTTATCGTTCAGTCCCAGGGGGCCCATTGCATTGGTTTTTAGGATCCATCTTGCTTCCTTTCTCAAAAGTTCCCTGTGGCGATCCCCGCCGTTAGGTGGTACCGGAACATGTTCAATGCCACCAAAACGGAGGACAAAAGTATTACCTCCGTGTATCTTGTTGACATGCTCTATTAGTCTGGGAGCACCTTTGCCATTTCTCACTGACTGACAATGCTCGCTAAATCTAACATGCAAAGGGCGAATAGTCTTGCCAATATAGAAATGGCCACAGGGACAGAGGATCACATATACTATGTATTGCGATTTGCAAGAAATAAACTGACGTAGGGAAACTCTAACTCCTCCTATATACATCTCACGTTTTTTAATATTTTGGGGGCAGAACTTGCAGTGGCCGCAGCAGAAATTCCCAGGTGGGATCATTCTGTCGAGCCAGTTCTTCTGTGTGGGAGGTAAACGACTACGTACTAAGAGATCTTTAATGCTTTTAGTTTTTCTAAAAGAAATCAAGGGGGTGAGTTAGTTAAATCTTTAAGTATCGGATCCTCTGCCAACATGGCCATAGAACTGTAACTGAATGTGAAGGTGAAACGTTTATGTTCATTATACCTATGTTTAGTGTGCTTGGGATGTAAAAGATCCTCGCGTTTGAGGGCTGCTGCTTTTTGAAACGCTTCGTTAATGGTCTGAAGAGGGTAGCCTCTCTTAGATAGCCTTATTTTTAGATCGTCTGCTTGAGACAAAAAAGTAGTTTCATCGCTATTGACCCGTTTGAGGCGTACAAACTGTCTGTACGGGACAGCTGTTTTAACATGCTGAGGGTGATAGCTATCATGGTGCAGGAGGCTATTAGTTGCTGTGTTTTTTCTAAAGACAGTGGTAGCTAACTCAGAGTCTTGTACTTTAACCAAAACGTCAAGAAATTCACATTGTGTACTAGAGGTTTTAAAAGTAAAAAGCATATTCATGTTGTTGGTATTAATGTAAGTCATAAATTCACTAAATTGTGCCTCTGTCCCTGACCATATGACGAAAATGTCGTCCACATATCTCAAAAATGAATGTATGTCCTTGGCAAAGTGATTCTCCTTCAAAAAATGTATTTGTCTTCCAGAACAGCTAGAAATATGTTGGCATATGTGCAGGCCATGGGCGTACCCATGGCCGTTCCGTCCTTCTGCTTATACCAGGTATCCTCAAATTTGAAGGTATTGTTGGTAAAAATTAAATGAATCGCATCACAAATAAAATTCACAAAATTTATGTCCCTGTTAGAGTTAGCCAGAGCTTTACGTACAGCTTCTATTCCTAATTGGTGGGGGATACGCGTATACAAGCTTTCCACGTCTATGGTTGCTAGTGTGAACCCATCCTGCCAGGGAGCGTTTTTTAGATTGCACAAAAAATCATTAGTGTCTTTCAGATGTGTAGGGATCTCTTGCAAAATAGGTTGCAGGATCCAATCCACATATCTAGAAAGAGACTCGGTGATGGAGCCGACACCTGCCACTATGGGGCGTCCTGGGGGGGATTCCAGGGTTTTATGGATTTTTGGCAAAAAAATACCATGCTGGTTTTTGGGGGAATGGGAGTAATAATTTTTCGGCCATGGATTTACTTAAGAAGTCTTTTTCCACCCCTGTTCTAAAGAAAGAGCAGAGTTGTTTTTAATTTTTATGGTCGGGTCGGAGGTTAATTTTGTGTAGACATCCGAATTATCTAGTTGTCTGTGTGCCTCTTTTATGTAATATTCTCGGGTCATTACCACCGCATTGCCCCCTTTGTCTGCTCTTTTTACAACTAGAGTATCATTACTCCTAAGCCACCTCAGGGCTACCTTTTCCTCCTTAGTAATGTTGCCGGGGTTACTCTCATAAACCAATGCTTTAAGGCTCTGTGAAACTCTTTTTTGAAATTGATCAAGGGCTCCACCTGGAACTAGTGGGGGATTGAATGTAGACCTATTCACTCCTCTAAAATTTGTCCCTATTTCGGACCTGACCTGCAGGGTCTGCGGGTCATCAAGATCCATTAAGGCTAACAAACATTCTCGATCCTGCGGTTCTGGGGGGTCGTGTACCATAAAACCCAAGGGGCCTATGTGAATAGGTGTTTCGCCCTCTTTTTTAAGGGGCTGTATGGTACTACATGTACTTTTGGATGCATTTATTGAGAAGAACCTTTTTAAATTAATATTGCGTACCCCTTTAAAGAGGTCGATTTCAAAGTCTACAAAATTAAAGTTATCAGGTAAGCAGAAGCCTAAGCCTTTGGCTAGAAACGATGGACAGGCCGGGCTCAGTTCAGTGTCAGTCAAGTTAATTACTAGGAGGCTGTCGTTATTTCCTCTGGCTCCATCTGTATTTTCTTCGGTCAGTTTATCCAGGACACTTGTTTCCGTTTTTTGCTTTGTCCTTTTTCTGCGCCCCCTCCTCATCCTTTTCCTAAAGGGATACTTCTGTCGATGGTCTGGGAAGTCCCAGGTTGTGGCTGTTGAGATTGGTTACTTGAAACGTCGTCAGAATCGGTAGTCCAATAATCATTGGTTTTCTTTTTGTTAAGGTATCTCTTGCGCATCCTTAGTTGTTTCTGACTCCCCCAATCAAACACATTTCCGTTGTCAAAGTCGTTCTTATCTCTTATAAACTTGTCTTTTTTCTTTTCCTTTACCTCGGCTTGTATAGGTACTAAGCGTTTCTCCAGCTTTTTAGTGAAGACTGTAAAATGTTGTTCTGTCAATCTAGTTCTTAACTCTGTTTTAGTTTTACAGAGTTCTTCTGTAACTGTTATATACTCTTTTTCATTTCTAGACAACACCAGTCGCATTAGTTTCAATGAGTGTTCTAAATGGATATGTTTCCATTCAGACAGGAAGACAGGATCATCCTTAAATTGTGAGGCATCTTGGACCCGATTACTGGCATTGTATGAGCGTAGCGAGTTACAGTCCAAAAAATCCTGACCTCGTGTTCAGCGAGGTTAAAAATCCTCTGCTCGAGGACTCGAGTGCTCAAGACCTGCAGCTCATCCTTTGGTTGCACTGAGCAAAGAAGACCCCCGCATCCTCTCTGCCCGACTGTAAGGCAATGTCTTCGCCCATCTCTATATTTGAAGACTGCTGTAGCATTATCATTGTGAGTGGAGTGGTAGAAAACGCGTGTTCTCTTCCTCAACAATGTGAAAGAGACACGTGAAAAGACAAGAAACGGAGAACTTGAAACAACAGGGGCACTACCGCAGCTCCTCATAAGCCAGCAGTTAATGTATGTCTTCAAGGTGGTATATAATTCAACAGCTTCCATAAAGGTGGTGCTCAGCATAAAATGTAGACGTTGATAACAGTACAAGAAAGATGTTTGCGGCACTCACCACTAGAAGTATTCATTATTGCGATCTCACATAAAATCAGTCCGACATGATTCAGCCAAAGTGGGGCAGAGGTAGGAGCGGGGGGATCAAGCAAGGCGACAGCGTTTCGCGCTGTCTGGCGCTTCTCGAAGGAGAATCACTTTGCCAAGTACATACATTCATTTTTGAGATATGTGAACGACATTTTCGTCATATGGTCAGGGACAGAGGCACATTTAATGAATTTATGACTTACATTAATACCAACAACATGATATGCTTTTTACTTTTAAAACCTCTAGTACACAATGTGAATTTCTGACGTTTTGGTTAAAGTACAAGACTCTGAGTTAGCTACCACTGTCTTTAGAAAAAACCACAGCAACTAATAGCCTCCTGCACCATGATAGCTATCACCCTCAGCATGTTAAAACAGCTGTCAAAAAGCAGCAGCCCTCAAACGCAAGGATCTTTTACATCCCAAGCACACTAAACATAGGCATAATGAACATAAACGTTTCACCTTCCCATTCAATTACAGTCCTATGACCCAAAAGATTAAAAACATATACATAAAAATTGGTATATGTTGGCAGAGATCCGATACTTAAAGATTTAACTAACTCACCCCTTGATTTCTTTAGAAAAACTAAAAGCATTAAAGATCTCTTGGTATGTAGTTGTTTACCTCCCACAGAGAGAAGAACTGGCTCGACAGAATGATCCCACCTGGGAATTTCTGCTGCGGCCACTGCAAGTTCTGCCCCAAAATATTAAAAAACGTGAGATGTATATAGGGGAGTTGAGTTTCCCTACGTCAGTTTATTTCTTGCAAATCGCAATACATAGTATATGTGATCCTCTGTCCCTGTGGCCATTTCTATATTGGCAAGGACTATCGCCTTTGCATGTTAGATTTAGCGAGCATTGTCAGTGCATGAAATGGCAAAGGTGCTCCTAGACTAATAGAGCATGTCAACAAGATACACGGAGGTATACTTTTGTCCTCCGTTTTGGTGGCATCAAACATGTTCCGGTACCCACCTAATGGCGGGGATCGCCAAGGGAACTTTTGAGAAAGGAACAGATGGATCCTAAAAACCAGTGCAATGGGCCCCCTGGGACTGAACGATAAAAATGACATGGGGGTATTTTTATACTCCCGCTCCTTTTCTCGCTCCCCCCCCTTTCCTTCTCCTCCCCTCCGTAACTTCACTAATCGTCCCTCCCATTACTCACGCGTCCATTTAATCTCTTGTATCATGTCACTGTTAATGGCTATTTTACTAAGCTTTCCAATACATATATACATTTAACAATACCTTGTCAATGAGAAGTGAATTATGTTTGCCGTCCATATTGTCCTGTTATGTGTCTTTTATCCTGTATGTGTATTATTTTTTTGTCCGTACAGCGCTCTTGTGAATTGCCCGTTAATCCACTTCCGCTATGTGCACAACAGCGTCTAGGTTGCCAAGTTACAGGAGGCGTGACGTCTCACCACGGTTGCATTAAGAATGCATGTGAGACGTCGCACTCCACAGGCTAGAGAAAGCGCCAGACAGCGCGAAACGGCTGTCGCCTTGCTTGATTCCCCCGCTCCTACCTCTGCCCCACTTGGCTGTATCATGTCGGACTGATTTTATTGAGATCGCAATAAAGAATACTCTAATGAGGCCGCAAACATCTTTCTTTGTACTGTTATCACGTCTACACTCTTTATGCTGAGCACCACCTCTATGGAAGCTGTTGAATTATATACCACCTCTGAAGACATACATTAAACTGCTGGTTTACGAGGAGCTGCGGTAGTGCCCCTGTTGTTTCAAGTTCTCCGTTTCATACCTCTATATGTATTGCATATGTATTGTGGCAATACAGAGTTATAAAAATTATGCTAATAAGTCTGGGGAGCCTGGCTACGTCACCTGAGCACCTCAAATGACTTGACTTATACTTAAGTCCCAGCATAGATAGGCCAATAAAGTAAGTAAAAGGGGGTACTCACCACACGTTTCTTTACTAGTCATTTAAATCTTTCCTTATTCATGATTCTTGTAAAAGATACTACCATGCGGACAACAAACAACATGCGTTGCGCATGTTTAGCACTACTCATCTGGCTGTTGCTATACATAAAATTCCCGTGTGGTCCCTGCTCTATGCACTGGATGGGACAAGGCGACTTCTATTGCTGGGAGAATAAATACATTATAGCACAAGGCCTAAATTAATATATCAGTGAAAAAAAATAATTTTCAAAATTTTACTTCTATTTTGCTTTAATGCCTGTGAAACCACCAAATGGTTAACAAACTTTCTAAAAGTGGTTTTGAAAAGCTGGTTGGGGGGGGAGTCATTTGTGATAGTTTCTTATTGCAAAATTCTTTTAAAAATGTCTTCTTTTGAATTCAATAGTCCTAAACACAGGTTTCTATTGTAAGTCTGCTAACATCCTAGAAAAATTTAAAATGTTTACAAAGTTATTACAATAATGCAGAGCTATGGCAAATGCATTTATTAAGTTATTTGGATGGTAAAGATTGTTGTCTGAAAAAAAACATTTTAAATTAGGAAAATAGCTGATTTCCGAATCCATCGGTTTTTCGTACGGCCAAGTCCCCCGATTTCCGTTGCGTGCATGCCGGCGTGCGCACAATCCGATCGCAGTGCGCCGAAATCCCGGGCAATATAGGAATGAAAATCGGCCCCTTAGTACATGACCCTCAGTGTGTCATAAAAAACAATCTCAAATAAACATAGATAAGTTAATGTGTTCTGAAGTTATGAAAAATAGGCTTGTGTCCTGAAGGCCATTTTAGGCTGTGTCCTTAAGGTAGACCCCTTAATGACCTGCCTTTTTTAGTTTTTCTCACTTCCATTTTCACTTTTTAAACATAAAGAGCTGTGTGATGGCTTATTTTTTGCATAACAAATTGCACTTCAAATTGACGGTATTTAATATATCCAACCGCGTGTACTGGGAAGCGGGAAAAAAAAATCCAAAATGCAGTGAAAATTGTTGAAAAAACGCATTTGCAACACGTTTTTTTGGTGGCTTGGATTTTAACAGCTTTTACCGTGCACCACAAATTACATGTCTACTTATTCTTTTTATTCTTGGTTGTTGTGATTACGGGATACCAATTTGTTAAAGTTTATAATGTTTTCATCAAACATTCAAAAATTAAAACCTACTGTACAAATTTTTTTTTTTTTTAATTTTGCCATCTTCTGCGGCCAAAAACTTTTCCAAACTTTGGTGTACGGAGCTGTGAGTGGTGTCTTTTTTTTGCGACTTTTGATGGTGTTTTCATGCTATAATTTTTAGGACTGTGCATATTTGTTGATCACTTTTATTGTTTTTTTTTATATTTTCAATGGCAAAAAAAGGGCCATTTTCGCTTTGGGCGCTATTTTCTGCTACGGAGTAAAACACAGTGAAAAAACTTTATTTTTTTTTGATAGATCAGCATTTTTCAGATGCGGCCATACCTACTGTGTGTTTATGTTTACTGTTTATTTATATTTATATCATTCTAAGGGAAGGGGGGTGATTTTTAGGTTTTTTTTTTATTATATATATATTTTTTTTTTCCTTTTTTCCTTTCTTGACTTTTTTCAGACTCCCTAGGGTAACATTAACCCTAGGATGTCTGCTCGATCCTATCATATAGACTGCCATACTACGTATGGCAACATATTGGATTTTACTCCTATATCAATTCATTACATTGTGTTGTACACAATGTAATCAATGAGTTAAAAAAACGAAGTAGCCTCGGGTCTTCGGGAAACCCAGCTCACCATAGCAATGAACCAGACCGCTCCCCACAATGACCATTGCCGGCGGCGATCATCGGGAAAACACCCACGATCGGTGCTGCAATATGCAGCAAAGACTTACCGGCTATGGAGAGGGCTTGGCCCACGAGCACTCCCCAAGCACCGGGACCCGGGAAGGGGTGTAAGAACTGTTTAGTAACTTGTGATTCAAAAATAGTATTTTTATGCATGTAGTGGCATAAATTACATCGGGACCCTCCACAACAAAAACTGCCCTGATGATGGAGCCAAGGGTGTTTAATTGGGAGACAAATGGAATTATTTTGTGGAATAAATGTGAATGTAAGATTCAATGGGTTATTGTTTATATAATGTATATTGGGGAGTGGGAAACAAAAAAGCATGGTGTCAAGTAGCAAAAGAAAATAATCTTTATTGGACAATAAATGAATACCGAAAAAACACTAATCGGACAGAAACATGTCTAAAATAATTTAAAATGTAGGGAAATACAAACCAAATTGTACCCCCAACAGAAAAGCAGACAACAGGGAGACAGTGGCACACTGATAATGCGAACACCTTCACCCCAACACACACAAGACCCTGCTCTAAACACTGTCCAGGAACCATGTAAATGCAGATATGGAATATGAAACTCACACAGACAGGGCAAAGGTGGGTAACAACTGATCTGGGCACTCAGAAATAGAAAACCAGTGATGTGGCATGAATCATGAATCAACAGACACAATGCAGTGTCTAGACCATATGTGACAACACCAGAGCAAGAATGCCCACCGGTAATGTGCTAAGCAGTCACTCTGCTAAAAGAGCCTCAAGCAGAGGGAGCAAGAAAAAAGAGCCCCTAACAATGAGCCTGCTGCGAATGAAAACAATATTTACCATTTGGTCCGGACAGTGCAAGGAAACAGGACGAGCAAGATGCCCCACGCGTATCGCCATGAACCGCGGCTTTCTCAGGGGTGCCCGACCAATGTTAAATGATTTTAAATGATTTTTTACATGTTTCTTTTGTGTTTTTTTGTGTATTCATTTATTGTCCAATAAAGATTATTTTCTTTTGCTACTTGACACATGCTTTTTTGTGTTTGCAATATTGTTTATATAATGGACAACATTGTCAGTTGCCTTCTGCCCAAAACGCCAGACCAGGAGACAGTTGTCAATGTACCTGCCGTACAATAGAGCGTACACACGGATGCTGTCAGCCTGCCTCTTGATGTTTCAGGGGGGCTGTCTGCACATAATTTATTTCTGCTCCAGGTCCTACCTGGTATAGAAATATTCTGTAGCATGTGAACTGTCACTAAGTGCCTAAGTGGTATACAGCTTGTGATCAATGGGGTCTGTCAGGTAGGGTTCAAATGGATTCAAGACTGATGATTGTTCAGACCATGATTAAGCTCTCATAGCGAAACACGTAGGTCGGTGGACCTGTGTCTGAGTTTGGCTGACTTTCCTACACCGATGTATGCTCTATGCTTTTAATCAAATAAAGCTTTGGATTAACTATTTTTTTTTTTTTTTACTACTAAATTAGAAGGAAATATTTATTTATATTTTATTTGGGATTAATCATTTTATATAAAAGACCCCTGGGAAAGCTTTTCAGTCTTTTTTTAATCTATTTATAAGAACCACAGTTACAAGGGGAGGCAGTCATGATCAGAGCTGTAGTGGGTATTATAAGACCCAGCACCTTCTTTACATACAGTAAACATGTGATCCCCGGGTCTTTACAGCTGCCTTCATAGCGTTTGTTTAATATGTATGTAGTGACTATGTAGTGAAAAAAGTAATAAGTACTAAATTATCTCTTTGACAAAGGAGACCCGTTCTGCTCCTTTGATGGAGAAGGAGAAACTGCAATGACGCCAAAGGATGTTGCTCCAGACTAGGGACCTGCACCAACCACCATCATAAGACAGTGGGTGGTCAGTATCTAAATAGCATAATTTTGTTTATTAGTCTGTTTTCCAAAACTATATATCTGTATTGTCACATCCATAATGAGGACAAACATCAATGAGAACACTGACAAGACACAGCTTCTTAAAACTTCCACCTATTTTTTTGTAAATTATAAATGATCAATTTCAATACTGTTTAAATATAAAATATTCAAAATGTATAATAATCTCCAGCCACAACTTTCCTGTTACTTGAGCCTCCTTCCTAGCTTGCTAATTATGTAAATTTGATCTGAAGGTTATACAATACGATAAAATACAATAATGAAATTAAAAAGGGTAAGTTTTATGGGAAATGTAATATTGATACTATAGTTTAGTGATGGCTAACCTATGACACGCGTGTCAGTGCTGACACACGTAGCCATTTTCACTGACACGCGGCGGCTTGAGAGTTATTTCATCCTACATGATCAGGTGCAGTAGCCTGGGGGCTGATAGATTGCACTGAGCTTCCAGCACTCCCTCCACCCTCCCTCCCCATGTGTGAGCTGTGCCTATTGTCTCCAGTCAGCACAGGTATCAGCACAGGGCACAGCAGGAGAGGTGACGCGGGCCATACACCCAGGAGGCTTCTCTGCAGCTCCTGAGTTGTGGTGGGTAGGATGACAACAGGTCAGAGTCACATCGCTGCTGCCTGTGTGATGTCCCAGCAGCTGCCACCTCTACACTGACCGCTCCAGAGCAGGGATGAGGGAGGACAACCACCCCTCATTACAGTGAGTAAGCAGTGCACTGATGATAAAGACATCATCAGGTCTTGTGTGTCAGTTTTGTTGACGTACACTCTCTAAATAATCGCAACGCCTTGCAAATCGCCAGACATTGCGATTATTTTGCTCCGCACACCTTCTCCATGCCAATGAGGGCATGAAGTGAAATGCGGACAAGCGGCGCTGCCGCCCTCCGCTAATACCTGTGAACTTTCATGACTGAAAAGTTCACAGGTTACTAAGCAATTCCACACCTGTCCTGATTGATGTCGTACATGGTAGGATCAATCAGAAATGCCACGTTAAAGTCCCCTAGAAGTTAAATAGTATACATATTTGTTTTTAACTATAAAATATCACAAAAATTTTTTTGTCAAGCTGACCCACACCACCCGAGTTATGCTCGGTTTTTTTGGCGAATTTTGACACACCGAGACCGAAAACGGTACGAAGAAGTTGCCCATACACTGCTATAGTTGATATAAGATTTAGATGGATATTAGTCATCCTATTAAATATTATTGGGTCTCTGATCCCCTGATGATGCTGGGCTCCAGGGAAAAAATTTTCTTTCTTTTGACTGTTTGGAAATAAGCAGAAATTCTATCTCTATTCATGATATATCCATCGCTCTATATACACTGCTCTAGTCTGTCATTGGAGTCTTTAAGGCCGTTACGGTAACTATTTTTTCTATGAGCAAACCAAAAACCCAGAACAAAAGTAAATACCTGTCTTCAGCTCAAAATTAACTATCATGTTCCAGCCATGTTAAACACACTAGAATGTAATATGCGACCTTCTGGCAAAGAATAGTTACTGTGAAATAGTAAATTGGCATGTTTGCAATTTAAGTGTTCTTATATTATGGTTTTACAGGAAGATATGCAAAAAAAAACGCAACAAAACTGAGTCATATTGTGATCACCTGACTCACACATTTACCGCACTCACGCATTTCCTGAGAGGGTAAGCAAAAGGAGCTCCAGGGTGGGGGCATGGAAGTGTCAGAGGATAGACAGATTTTATGGTAATTTTAAAAAGTTTCTTTTGCAAATAGGAATATGGGATCTACATGTAAAACGTCACATACAAAATATCTGCTCATCTTTTAGATGTTTACATCAATAACATCATTTGTTTATGACTTAGGACTCATTATCGAAATGAAAATGTACAATATTTTTGTAGTTTTTTAGGTATACAATCATATACTAAGGTTCAATTTTATACACACTATTCTTTACCAGTTTTGAGGAATTTTTCGAAATAAAACTTAATGTCTTGTATGATTGTTGTGTAACCTGTTGAAGAGGTTTGCTGGTTTGAGAGGCAATAAATATTGTGTTAATGCAAAATATAAATCAGTTAGTATAGGTTATAGCCACCGAAGAGGCCGTACACAAATTAGAAAACTGGCGCAGTTCTCTAAAGGGGGATTCCAGGAATCAGCATAACTCATATACAAGTGGGCAACCAAATATAGCTAATGTGTAATTAGTTGTTATTTAAAATTTTGCTCCCCTTAGGCAGAAAGACTGCTGGAGACATACACTGTAATGAAGAATTAAAATGCTACTCTCCCTTTAATCTTCCATTATTTCCTCACGTGGTCCATTGCATGACAGAAGATGGCTGCTGGTCACATGTCCACATCACATTCCTGCACCTGCCTGGGCAGGTCATGTGATCACACTATGTTAAGCTGTAGTCTGGTTGGTTGCAGTGCTCCAGTATGGCCAGTGTTGTGGTTGATGGCAGTTTCACATCATTCTATGGTAACCAGATCAAGAAAACTTTTACATCATCACTGGCAGCAGAGCTAACGAGGGAGGGGACGTTAATGAGACACTAAAGGATCATGGAACTTTTGTAGTTCCAAGTGGCGGCCATCTCTAGTGATAACTCCACCTCTTTAGGGAGGGCCTAAAACTTGTAAATAACATTAAATTCAAATTATTTAAGTGTCGTTGTCGTACTAATGACATGGAGTTTGGGAGTTCATTATACTTCTAATACATCAGGGTTTTTGTGTCAGACGTTCATATTTCCCGGAATACCCCTTAAGTGTTGCAGCATAATCCCTGGCCACTCAGTATCAAAAAACAGTGCAGACACTTATATAATACCATGGTGCAAAGCAGTTTGCACCCTTAATCAAGCAAAAAGTCAGTACAAACACACTGGCCGGGCGGCTTTTAATAAACTGTGAGGTCCTTGTATATCAATTTTATAACTTTCCTGTTGGATAAGTTTGTCTCCATAGCACATACCCAGACTGTTTTAACTTCATACAGATTCTCACTGGGTACACTGAGACACTTTGTGTCTTTGTAGGAAAAAACTGTTTTTAAACAACAATGTTATGTGAAATGTCTTTCATCCCTGCTAATTAGAGAATGAGTGGAATGGTGTGATTAGGAGAGGGAGTGATAAAATTTTCAATGTGCTCAGGGTCCGTAAAAAGCCAACCTACACATGACCTAAGTTATAACCTAGTTGAATCTCAGCACTCTCGTCATCCTACCCTGAGCAAGTGCAAAAGAAAAGGCTTTTCCATTCAGACAGGAAGACAGGATCATCCTTAAATTGTGAGGCATCTTGAGACCCGATTACTGGCATTGTATGAGCGTAGAGAGTTTACAGTCCAAAAAATCCTGACCTCGTGTTCAGCGAGGTTAAAAATCCTCTGCTCGAGGACTCGAGTGCTCAAGACCTGCAGCTCATCCTTTTGGTTGCACTGAGCAAAGAAGACCCCTGCATCCTCTCTGCCCGACTGTAAGGCAATGTCTTCGCCCATCTCTATATTAGAAGACTCTGCTGTAGCATTATCCATTGTAGTGGAGTGGTAAGAAAACGCGGTGTGCTCTTCCTCAGCAATGTGAATAGAGACACATGAAAAGACAAGAAATGAAGAACTTGAAACAACAGGGGCACTACTGCAGCTCCTCATAAGCCAGCAGTTAATGTATGTCTTCAGAGGTGGTATATAATTCAACAGCTTCCATAAAGGTGGTGCTCAGCATAAAGAATGTAGACGTTGATAACAGTACAAAGAAAGATGTTTGCGGCACTCACCCATTAGAAGTATTCATTATTGCGATCTCACATAAAATCAGTCCGACATGATACAGCCAAAGTGGGGCAGAGGTAGGAGCGGGGGATCAAGCAAGGCGACAGCCGTTTCGCGCCGTCTGGTGCTTTCTCGAAGGAGAATCACTTTGCCAAGTACATACATTCATTTTTGTGATATGTGGACGACATTTTCGTCATATGGTCAGGGACAGAGGCACAATTTAATGAATTTATGACTTACATTAATACCAACAACATGAATATGCTTTTTACTTTTAAAACCTCTAGTACACAATGTGAATTTCTTGACGTTTTGGTTAAAGTACAAGACTCTGAGTTAGCTACCACTGTCTTTAGAAAAAACACAGCAACTAATAGCCTCCTGCACCATGATAGCTATCACCCTCAGCATGTTAAAACAGCTGTCAAAAAGCAGCAGCCCTCAAACGCAAGGATCTTTTACATCCCAAGCACACTAAACATAGGCATAATGAACATAAACGTTTCACCTTCACGTTCAATTACAGTCCTATGACCCAAAAGATTAAAAACATAATACATAAAAATTGGTATATGTTGGCAGAGGATCCGATACTTAAAGATTTAACTAACTCACCCCCCTTGATTTCTTTTAGAAAAACTAAAAGCATTAAAGATCTCTTGGTATGTAGTTGTTTACCTCCCACGCAGAAGAACTGGCTCGACAGAATGATCCCACTGGGGAAGTGTTGTGCTGCGGCCACTGCAAGTTCGGCCCCAAAAATTACATAAACGTGAGATGTTATAGGAGGAGTGATGTTCCCTAGTCAGTTTATTTCTTGCAAATCGAATACATAGTATGTGATCCTCTGTCCCTGTGGCCATTTACTATTGGCAAGACTATTCGCCCTTGCATGTTAGATTTAGCGAGCATTGGTCAGTCAGTGAGAAATGGCAAAGGTCTCCTAGCAACATAGAGCATGTCAACAAGATACACGGAGGTACATATTTGTCCTCCGTTTGGTTGGCATCAAACATGTTCCGGTATCCCCTAATGGGGGGATGCACAGGGACTTTTGAGAAAGAAGCAGATGGATCCTAAAAACCGCTGCAATGGGCCCCCTGGGATCTGAACGATAAAAAAATGACATGGGGGGTATTGTTATAAACTCCAGCTCCTTTCTCGTCCCCCCCTCTCGTTTCTCCCCTCGTAATTCACTAATTCGTCCCTCCCCTTAGCTCACTGTCCATTTTAAATTCTGTTGTTCATGTCACTGTTAATGGCTATTTTTACAAGCTTTCCAATACATATATACATTTAAAAAACCCTGTCAATGAGAAGTGAAATTATGGTGCCGTCCATTGTCCTGTTATGTGTCTTTTTATCCTGTAGTGTATTATTTTTTTGTCCGTACAGCGCTACTTGTTGAATTGCCCGCGTTAATCCACTTCCGCACTCATCCTGCGTGCACAACAGCGTATCTAGGCAAGTACCGTGAGGCGATGAAGTCTCACCGGTTATGTGCATTAAGAATCAGGTGAGGACTGCGCAACTCCACAGGCTAGAGAAAATCGCCAGGACAGCGCGAGCGAAACGGCTGTGCCTTGCTTGATCCCCCGCTCCTACCTCTGCCCCACTTTGGCGGATCATGTCGGACTGATTTATGTGAGATCGCAATAAAGATACTTCTAATGAGTGCCCGCAAACATCTTCTTGTACTGCGTTATCAACGTCTACACTCTTTATGCTGCGCCACACTTATGGAAGCTGTTGATAATACCACCTCTGAAGACATACATAACTGCGGTTTCGAGGAGTGCGGTGTAGTGCCCTGTGTTTCAAGTTCTCCGTTTCATACTCTATATGTATTGCATATGTTGTGCAATACAGAGTATTAAAAATTGTGTATAATGTTCTGGGGAGCCTGGTACGTCACCTGAGCACCTCAGAATGAGATTGACTTATAACTTAAGTCCCAGCAGAGAGGCACCATAAGTAAGTAAAAGAGGTACTCAACACCGTTTCTTTACTAGTCATTAAAATCTTTCCGTTATTCATGATTCTGTAAAAGATAACAACCATGCGGAAACAAACACAAAATGCGTTGCGCAAGTTTAGACTTCATCTGGCTGTTGCTATACATAAAATTCCCGTGTGGTCCCTGCTCTATGCACTGGATGGGACAAGGCTGGGACTTCTATTTGCGTGGGAGAAATAAATACATTATAGCACAGGCCTAAATTAATTATCAGTGAAAAAATAATTTTTCAAATTTTCCTATTATTATGCTTTAATGCCTGTGAAACACCGAAATGGTTAACAAACTTTCTAAAAGTGGTTTTGAAAAGCTGGTTGGGGGGGAGTCATTTGTGATAGTTTCTTATTGCAAAGTCTTTTAAAAAGCTCTTTTTGAATTGCAATAGTCCATAAACACGGTTTCTATTGTAAGTCTGCTAACATCCTAGAAAAATTTAAGAATGTTTACAAAGTTATTACACTATAATGCAGAGCTATGGCAAATGCTATTTATTAAGTTATTTGGATGGTAAGATTGTGTGTCTGAAAAAAAAACATTTTAAATTAGGAAAATAGCTGATTTCCGAATCCATCGGGTTTTTCGTACGGCCAAGTCCCCCGATTTCCGTTGCGTGCATGCCGGCGCGATGCGGCACAATCCGATCGCGTGCGCCGAAATCCCGGGGCAATATAGGGAAAATCGGCCCCTTAGTACATGACCCTCAGTGTGTCATAAAAAACAATCTCAAAATAACATGGATAAGTTAATGTGTTCTGAAGTCAGGTCTGAAAAATAGGCTTGTGTCCTGAAGGCCATTTTAGGCTGTGTCCTTAAGGTAGACCCCTTAATGACCTGGCCTTTTTTAGTTTTTCACTTCCATTTTTCACTTTTTAAACATAAAGAGCTGTGTGATGGCTTATTTTTTGCATAACAAATTGCACTTCAAATTGACGGTATTTAATATTCCAACGCGTGTACTGGGAAGCGGGAAAAAAATTCCAAATGCAGTGAAAATGGTGAAAAAACGCATTTGCAACGTTTTTTTGTGGGCTTGGATTTTACAGCTTTTACCGTGCACCACAAATTACATGTCTACTTTATTCTTTGGGTTGTTGTGATTACGGAGATACCAATTTTGTATAGATTTTATAATGTTTTCATACATTTACAAAAATTAAAACCTACTGTACAAATTTTTTTTTTTTTAATTTTGCCATCTTCTGGCGCCAAAAACTTTTCCAAACTTTGGTGTACGGAGCTGTGAGTGGTGTCTTTTTTTGCGACTTTTGATGGTGTTTTCATTGCTATAATTTTTAGGACTGTGCAATATTTTGATCACTTTTTATTGATTTTTTTTTATATTTTTCAAAATGGCAAAAAAAGGGCCATTTTCGACTTTGGGCGCTATTTTCTGCTACGGAGTAAAACACAGTGAAAAAACTTTATTATTTTTTGATAGATCAGGCATTTTCAGATGCGGCCATACCTACTGTGTTTATGATTTTTACTGTTTATTTATATTTATATCAGTTCTAGGGAAAGGGGGGTGATTTTTAGGTTTTTTTTATTATATATATATTTTTTTTCCTTTTTTTTTCCTTTGACTATTTTTCAGACTCCCTAGGGTACATTAACCCTAGGATGTCTGATCGATCCTATCATATACTGCCATACTACAGTATGGCATTCAGCCAGTGCACCAATTAGCGGTGCGCTGGCCCTTTAAATTTTCGGCCGGAGCCGCGCGCGTGCCCTAGGAGGCGGGGATGCGCGCGCACGGCAGTCCGAGGAAGCGCAGGAGCCGGGAGAGGTAAGAGACACCGGGCAGCAGCGGGGGCACATGCAGGAGCACGGATGCGCCCGCGATCCGTGACAGGGATCGCGGGAGCACCCGTGACAAAATGTAATATTGATACTATAGTTGATATAAGATTTAGATGGAGATTAGTCATACTATTAAATATATATTGGGTCTCTGATCCCCTGATGATGCTGGGGCTCCAGGGAAACATTTCTTTCTTTGACTGTTTGGAAATAAGCAGAAATGCTTATCTCTATTCATGATATATCCTGCTCTATATACACTGCTCTAGTCTGTCATTGGAGTCTTTAATGGCCTGTTAACTATTTTTTTCTATGAGCAAACAAAAACCCAGAACAAAAGTAATACCTGTCTTCAGCTCAAAATTAACTATTCATTTCCAGCCATGTTAAACAACTAGAATGTAATATGCGACCTTCTGGCAAAGAAATAGTTAACTGTGAAATAGTAAATTGCATGTTTGCAATTTAGTGTTCTTATATTATGGTTTTACAGGAAGATATGCAAAAAAACGCAACAAAACTGAGTCATATTGTGATCACCTGACTCACACATTTACCGCACTCACGCATTTCCTGAGAGGGTAAGCAAAGGAGCTCCAGGGTGGGGGAATGGAAGTGTCAGAGGATAGACAGATTTTATGGTAATTTTAAAAAGTTTCTTTTGCAAAATATGAATATGGGATCTACATGTAAAACGTCACATACAAAATAATCTGCTCATCTTTTACATGTTTTACTCTAATACAGTCATTTGTTTAGGACTCATTATTGAAATGAAAATGTACAATATTTTTGTATTTTTTTTGGGTATACAATCATATACTAAGGTTTCATTTTTATTCTCACACTATTCTTTACCATGTTTTGAGGAATTTTTCAGAATAAAACTTAATTCTTGTGATATGTTGTACCTGGTGATAGGGTTTGACTGGTTTGTAGAGGCAATAAAATATGTGCTAATGCAAAATATAAATCAGTTAGTATATGTTATAGCCACCGAAGAGGCTGTACACAATTAGAAAAACTGGCCCAGTTCTCTTAAAGGGGGATTCCAGGAATCAGCATAACTCATATACAAGTGGGCACGCAAAATATAAGCTAATGTGTAATTAGTTGTTATTTAAAATTTTGCTCCCTTAGCAGAAAATGCTGATGACATACACTGTAATGAAGAAATTAAAATGCTACTGGCCCTTAATCAGTCCATTAATTTCCTCCACGCGGTCCATTGCATGACAGAAGATGGCTGCTGGTCACATGTCCACATCACATGTCCTGCACCTGCCTGGGCAGGTCATGTGATCACCACTATGTTAAGTGTAGTCGGTTGGTTGCAGTGCATCCAGTATGGCCAGTGTGTGGTGGTGATGGCAGTTACACATCATTACTATGGTAACAGAGCAAGAAAACCTGTACATCATCACGGGAGCAGAGCATAAGAGGGAGGAGGAGTTACTGAGAGAACAAAGGATCGGAACTTGTAGTTTCCAGTGGCGGCCATCTTAGTGATAACTCCACCTTTTAGGGAGGCCATAAACTTTGTAAATCATAAAATCAAATTATTTAAGTTCCGTTGGTGACTAATGACATGGAGTATGTGGAGTATTCATTTATTTATATCATCATGGGTTTTTGTCAGACGTTCAATATTCCCGGAATACCCTTTAAGTGTGCGCAAGCATATCCCTTGGCCTACATGTATCAAAAACAGTGCAGACACTTTATAAATACATGTGCAAGCAGTTTGCACTTAAACAAGTCAAAGTCAGACAAAAAAAACTGGCGCAGGGGTTTTAATAAATGTAGGCATTGTATATCAATTTTATAACTTTCCTTGTTAGGATAAGTTGTCTCATAGACACCATACCCAGACTTTTTAACTTCATACAGTCTAACATGGGGTACACTGAGACACTTTGATGTCTTGTAGGAAAAAAACTGTTAAACAATGTTTATGTGAAATGTCTTCACCTGCTAAATTAAGAAATGAGTGGAGTTGTGCATAGGAGGGATGTGAAAAATTTAAATGTGCTCGGGGTCCCTAAAAAGCCAAACCTACACATGACAAGTACCTAGTGAATCTCAGCACTCTCGTCATCCTACCCCTAGCAGTCCACAGAGTCTGCACAATCTATTAAAAACTGCACCACCCAGCCAAGTCTCAGGCCTCAATGCAAATATTCTTCCCATTGTTTAACCAGTTTGGCAACAAGGATTCTCCTAATCCCACACAGACCTCAATGGACAATTTTTCAGTAGCATTTACATTGCCAACCTGCTTTGTTAGATTTCCAAAGCTTTAGTGGAACCACAAAGTTACATAGCCACATATAGCCACATTCCATATATATGGACAACATCATTAATCATGTGATCATATTT
The DNA here is from genome assembly GCA_019512145.1 of Engystomops pustulosus. NCBI lineage: Eukaryota > Metazoa > Chordata > Amphibia > Anura > Leptodactylidae > Engystomops > Engystomops pustulosus. The sequence goes on along the minus strand of CM033642.1, from coordinate 185,389,516 downwards.
AAAGTTAAAAAAGGATTACATTTTGAGGGGAATTTATTTTTTTTAAATATCAAGCTAAGCTAGATTACTTGAGTTTCTTTCCTAAATGATTTTATCTGAAGAAACACTGAAATAAAATGTGGATACTAGAACTTTATCAAGAGGATATGCATTTAAAATTACATTCATACATTTGGGCTACAGTCAATTATTAAAAAGTGTAACAATATTGAAATTCACTCAGAAAAGTAAATAAAATCCACACACTAAACATTTCTCATAGTGACTGTGGTTAATCAGCTGTTGATGCTCCACGGTGGTGGGTACAATCCAAACCTTATGACCACAGAGCTCTATTAAATGAAGCAGTGGAACTTGAAGTGGATATGCAAGGTGATTAATCTTTACTTTTTAAAGTGTAGACGCATACATAGATGACTATCTAATAATTTCTATTTCATCAAAGTATGTTACCGCCTAATTACCACAAAGTGGAGAACAGTATGAGTGCGATCATAGTTACGGGAAACGTACACAATTCTTGTATGGCTTTCTATTCTTTGCTGTAAATGTTCATGCAGTGTTCTGAACTTCTGTTTTAGATAGATCGATAGATAGATAGATAGATTACAGCACTACACAAATGTACAAAAAGCTTTTGCTTTGTTGTTCAATTGTTCAAATTGCTTATGTCAAATAGTTTATATTATTATTGAGAAACTTAAAATGCTGCACTTTTAACATAATCGGATATAAAAAAAACGTTTATTCTTAACATTCGTTTATTGGCAACATTTGCCGGTTGGCAATTCCACATGATGCGGAAAATATGCTCATCCAAGGAAATTTGAAGAACAATCCCAGGACTTGAAGCTACCTTTCAAGATAGGAGATGCAGTCACAACAGAACATCAAATATGCATACATAAGGTCAAGGAGTATCACACAATACTCTATTAAAGGGCATCAACCAGAGCAAGAGATAATGCTCAAATTAGATTTTGTCTACATCCAACAGCCAGTGGGGAAAATATGTGATGGCTCTTCAGTAATCATTGGGGTGTCTTAAGAAAGGAACCCACACTAGACATTTCATATGCCAATTGTGATAAATTTTACTATTGGTGGTGACTCAGCTGAATGTTGGTTGGGGGGATTATCCTAACTCTTTCTATATCTATAATATTTATTGTACCTTGGTGTGAAGGTCTTTGATAATTATATTATAATAAATATTCATTTGAAATGGGAGGTGTTACTAATACAACCCTGCAGGGGTGAATAGTATTCTGTTATTTAAATTAGTGCTTGTGAATGCTTATGTATTACTGTATATATGTAGGTTCTTTTCTCTACTAATAAGATTATTAGCATATGCTTGTGCTTGAAATATTTTTCCCCTATTCTCAGCAAAAAAAAAAATAAAAAGCTCATGACTAATGCTTGAGGTTTTCCAATTTACTTCACACCTAATAATATATACATGAGCCAACAAGTGTAAGTGTGATCTACCAATTTCTTTTGTAAATGCATAGATAATTTCAGCAAGTTGGGGCATGGATTTTTTATTCTATTTTTATACTCTTCTATTATATTTATAAGAGCTCTATCTCATCATATTGTAACACCAGTGGTCCAGTGGCTGTTCACAGTCTCCAGCTATTACCCCTAGGTCCCCTCTGCTCCTGCTTGGGACTTCCTCCTACTCAAATAGGGTACTAAAATACCTATAAAATCACCTCCAAAGTCATAAGTAAAAGAGCTGAAAAAGGACGAGATGAGTTACAGTGATATCTCATGATATCTTATTAACCATTTTCTTAGGATTTAGACTTACTAGTTCATTGGAGGTAAAGGGAAAAGCCCCTGTCATAAAAGGCTATTTGCACATTTACTTACCCGGTCCAGTTGCGATCCCACGGCCCGTTGTCCAACGAGGATTCGGGTCAGCCGGGATTCATAAAGTTCGTGCGTCCGACATCACAGCAGGTGTCGCTGCTGCGCCCAGGTCCGCCGGAGTTCCCTTCTTCTTCCTGGTGCATGTAAGTGCATGATCTTGCGACACAAATCGTTTTTTAAATTCCGCAGTTTTTCCGAATCCGTCAGGTTGTCCAACGGCCACGCCCCCCAATTTCGTTGCGGTGAAAGCCGGTGCTGATGCACCACAATCCGATCTGCACCAAAATCCTGGGGCAATTCGGCGCCAAAAACACAATATTCGGGAAACCGACGAAAGTGCGGGGTTCGGACACTTAGTAAATGAGCCCCTATGTCTTCTCTAAAACCCCAGAAATTATCTCAGTAGTGAACTTGTTAACTGCAGCACCTAAAAACCAGCAGCACATGGACAACACTGTATTGCAATCAATTGTACATCCCTTCCCATGACATCATTGGAGACACTGATTTGTTGCCACGAAGCTGGGGGCCTATGGTTATCATTTACATATCCCAGGAACCACGTGGGAAAGGAACCAAACCCTTAGTAGCAGTGGCATAACAAGACACCAGTGGGCCCGGTGGCACAAATTAGAAACGGGGCCCCCATACACCTAAACCCTCGCTGCCAGCCCCATACCGCATGTTATTCTTCCAAATACAATATTTCATAATACCCTGCACAGACATAACCACCAATATACTACATATGCATAAACACACAGAGGCGTAACCTGCAGAGACTGGGACCCATAACACCTTTGAACGGATCCCCTTCATCATTAAAAATATACACATTTATACAATCACAATCATTTTTACACTCATACCGTGTCTACACATTCATCCACACATACAGTATAGTACATATCAAATTTACAACAATACACACAGTATAGTAGGCATATTATACAGATAGACCCCGGAGGGTGAGGTGAGGGAACGGGGCGCCGGTTGAGGTGAGGGAACAGGACGTTGCCGCTGGCGAGGGTGAGGGGATGGGCTGCTGGCGAGGTAACGGGGACGGGAGGGGCCACCGGCGAGGTGAGGTGAGGGCTGCAGGCGAGGTGGATAGACGGGCCAAACAGGGCCGCATGTGGGACGGGCTGGGCTGCATGTGGGGCGGGGCAGGTCACATTCGGATGGGTGGGCCCAGCCTGCCGCATGTCCCTTCCCCGGCGATATCGCCGGGCAGTCTAGCTTTTACAGAAGGGCCCGGGCGCGGAATGTGACTGCTGCAGTCGCAGTCGCACCCCCTGTGACCGCGATCATTATGCCCCTGCTAAGTAGATATAAAGATAAGCAAAATAGAGATTCGGGAAGTAGCCAGTATAACAGTAAAAAACACCTCTGTCACCCTTCGCATGTTTATGCACAACAGAATATGTTTTCTTCTACAGTTCATCAGGCTAGAGGTATAATGCTGCAAGGCTCTAAATATATCAGAAAGGATATGCCCAGTGCCCTCCATCTCTCACCAGGCTATGAATCTGTTATAGCCCTATCTGTCAAATCCATATCCCCATCAAGTTGCACGTCATTTCAGCATCTACTCTCCCCATCACCTCTTCACCCTGTGCATTTTCCCTTCAAGCACATGAAACAGGGCCCAAATGAGCTCCCACTTGGCGTGAAGTGAAAGTCCTCAGGTTTCTACCTGAGTTAGTGCACCAGAACTGCTGAAAGCTCCAGACTAGTGACATCTTGCCTTTAGACCTGCATTGATTCAACTACTTCCAGTGTAGGGCGTTGCAATTCTATCCTGTGAGCAGCTCTTTGCTTCCTTGGGATTATTGTAACCACTGGAAATAAGCAATAGGCTGTGCACACAGTCTGTACCACATGATGGCACAGGCCGAAGATATATTATCGGGTACAGGCTGAAGTACTGTAACAGGATATTGGTTTGCCCCGAAATCTTAGTTTTAACATGATACAAACAGCATGGTACTAGGAACTATAGAACCCCCAGATAGGATGTCTTGCAGTGAACCCCCAGTCTTTAAAAGTGCTAACAAATAACTTCATAAACTGCATATATGTCAGCTGCAGCTTCTTCTGGATGGATTGCCTATTAACCGTGCTCTTTATTAGCCATTTACCATATTATAATTAATATAAGCATTTAGATGCTTAGTTAACTTCTCTTTTGACTTTTACAGCACATTTAATACATGACCTAGTTTTTATCTGCAACTTAAAACCCTTAGGAAGATATGGAGGTTAAGAGGGGTCAGAAACTCATATTTAAAAGTGTCAATTTAGTATTTTGATACATAAAAAGTAGAAAAAGAATTTAGTTTTAGCTAGGACTAAAGTAAGCATCCAAAGAGCATCACAAGAGTCACATGGGCAGAGGTCAGTGTAAACTATGGGTTAGCAGGGCTATGATGGTCAAATATCCCTTGAGGGAAGTAATATTATACCTCATGTTTTAATTAATTGGAATGAATAGTGTGTAAAAATAGTGTGAAACTACCCCCTCTTATTACTATTCAAACCAAACTTTATTTAAATAAATTCATTACCGGACATGCATTTAATTTTGAATCTGAAATAGGTATTCACTGTAGACCATGTATTTATGAGTTTTAAACAAGGTCTGCAAACTTCCATATGGATATTTTGTTAGAGTTTTGTGGCCATCTGAAAACCAACAACTCAGATCACCTGAACCTGAAGAAGAGGAGCCAGGAACATCACAAGATAGCAATCTAGTTTTCATATAAATGCTGATTTTTGGTTGTGTGTACTGCTAGACAAATGTGTTATTGTTCTTCTCTTTTATCTACTGTAATACTGGCGGTATAAGACTACTTTCTAACCCCTTAAAAATGGCTCCGTGGGGGTCGTTTATACGCGGAATATACGGGGGCGCACTGTGTGAGGTGTTTTTTTCCCCGTCAGAGCGAGAGAGCCGCTTCCTGGGACCGCGCGCGCCAGTCCGCCTCTCACAGTCATTAGAAGAGGCTAGTACGCGTGACGGGGCGGCCGCGTATGCTAATGCAGCCGCCCTGTTCACAGCGGTCGGCGTCACAGAGCTGGGGGTCACAGTCGGCATACAGAAGCATGTCGGATCTTCATTAATATCGCGCTTACAGTTATGATCACCAGGCACTTGCTCTCTTGTTTGTTTTGCAAAGTTTTAAGCAGACTTTTTTCATTTGGGAGAGGGTAGTCTTATTCAGTGAGTATATACCAAATTCTAATTTTTAGGCAGAAGTTGGGGGTCGTCTTATACGCCCAGTCGTCTTATACGCCGGCAATACGGTATATCCATGCCAAATAAGGGGGTGTTTATCTTTAGCAAGGTGCATCTCTTTTTTTAAACTTTTTGTCGCCTAGATCGAAAGCATGCTGTATTTTGGTAACTATTGGAGGTGTTTGCATTTTTTATTGACTTTTAAGGCACTCTACATATGGAAGACTACACAACTAAAATTATAGGCACAAACCAGGATAACCAGCGAGCAGCGAATGAAGAGTCTGCCTAAAAAGTCGCAAATCCATCCTGGCACCAAAAAAATTACCAAGATGAGAAAAAAAGAAGGAAAACTTTTTTATACTTTATCTACATGTGTAATAATTCATTCAATGTCGTATATTGCATGTGTAATATTTTCAATTTAATATTTTTTAGGGTCCCCCTCTTTAATCTCTTCTACAATATTAATAATCAATGCATTAGATCTATCAAAGGAAATTTAACATCAAATCAAGATGTTAAACCAAGGGGAACTCATAGATTCAGGCACAGTGACTGTGAAATCTCTGATATTTGTGTGTCCTGGTTCCTTCCTTCACAAAAGCAATATTTGAAATTATGCTAATGAGCCAGAAGGGATTGGTGGTCTTAAATAGAGACTCTCTGTTTTTCAGAATCACAGGCTTGTGACATTTTGCAGAGCACTTCCCACTCAGGCAGGCAGGGGGCAAGGGAATGCTGATGGAGCAGGGGAAGAGGGTGAGACAGTGTTGTAACAGCCTGTTACAACTCAGAGCCAATCAGGTTCTTGAACACCATCGGTCAACCTTTTTAAATGCCTTGTCCAATCTGCCATTTTCCCTTGGATCATTACTCCTGATTGGGAAGCAATGGTCCCAGGAAAAATAGTGGTGCACATTTGAAGTAATTTAAAGGTTTGGGTGTTAATGGTAGTGGGTACCCCGACCCGAACATTGCAGTCAGGTCTACTCGTCCCTACACGGCTGTCACAGGAAGTCCCAAATGCCTCTGGCTGGTCACAAACCGAAACATGCGTTTTGGCTCTGCTATCCCTACAGGACTAAATCATTAGACCAGCATTTGATAAACTCGAACCGATTTTTGAGTTTGCCTTAATGTCTATAGCACTAAGATAAGTTAATTTATTTCATTTATCTGTTTTAATAAATAACATACTGCTGTAACTGGCTCACTAATATTTACCCTCCGCCCCATATGGAAGTACTGTATCTCAAACTCTAATGGAAAAATGTTGTCACATAATGGGGCACATTTACTAGGGTCCGCACACCGCATTTCCGGCGGCGTCCCCGGACTATTTCGATTTGCGCTGTCATTTAACAGGGGTTTTGGCGCACGTGATCAGATTTTGGCGCAATGCGCTGACTTTCATATAACACAAATGGGGGGTGTGTGCTGTCGGACAACGCGACTGATTCAGACTAAGCGCAGGATTATTAAAAAATCCAATTGTGTCGCAAGACATGCACTAACCTACACCGGGAAAGAAGAAGGTGAAACTCCGGCGGACCTCAGCGGGAGGAGCGACACATGCAGGATATCGGGTGCACAATTAGTGAATCGTTGCCGGACTTCATCCCCTCCAGACAACGGACCTCGGGGATCGCGACAGGACCGGGTAAGTAAATGTGCCCCAATAAGTCAGCTTGCAAGGGGACAGTGTTGGTTTAGTTTAGATAAACAAACCCGAGTGCAGTTTCACTTATTCAAGGTTTTTTTTCACTGTGACTGATTATACAGCAATGTATGAAAATGTTAGCCAGTATCAAGATGGAGCCATTAAATACATCTCCTGGCATTTTTCCCTTTTCTCTTTTAAATGTGTTTAATTTTCTCAATAATTGTGGAGGGTCACGATGCTGCACTCTGAACTACAAGTGAACCACCCTGAATTCCAGAGTTGAGAGAGGAGCCAAGCCTATAGTGCTACCAGCCATCAGCGTTCAGACCATCTTCAGTGGAGATGGAGAGGAGTCCACTGAGTAAGGATCTAGTTCTTGCATCTGAAATGATTTAGAAAGGTTAAATATTTGAAGATTTTATCTCATGGTGTATGAAGCCCTGGGGAACAAGGTTTATAAATAATGTCATTCAGTGGGAGTCATTTGCCCTTGTAATTTGTCTGTAAATGTATGGTTGTAATGTACAAATCAATAACTACCAGATCAATAAAGTGTATTGTTTTGTATTTTTTGAGGTGATTAGCAATTGTAACGTGTACTGCAGCTCTGCTCACTGGGTCTACATGGTACCAGTTGTGTTCCTTTTTAAAACCTTTAGTGAGTTTTGACAGAGATGGGATTAGCAGAGGTCAGCTATGGACAAAGAGACTCACTGGAAAGTGCAGTCTTGCAAGTGAAGTTAGGTTCATTTGGTGGTCTTTACTATAGCTAAGAGACTCTAACGTTTTAAAATTTTGCTCTAAATAACGGCCAACTCATGTACCTTTTACCATGTAGATTGGTGTCAATTATGTCGATAGCAACAATGCTTGTGAAATGTACTTGTAACCATGAAGAACTTGAGCCTCCAGCGGTACTAAGGTTGTGATCAAGAAAATGCCACTCTCAATGTGGGTCCCACATAGGGCAAAGGTTACACACAGATATTGGCCTCCTACAAGCTACATGCACAGTTAATGGTGTGTCTAATCCAATGCTAACAGCTGCTTTATTTTAATTACATTTGTAGTGTAACAAATTCTCTGCTGCTGCATGTTTTGCAAAAATACGCTATAAAGTATCGCACTGTATACTGCATATAATAGAGCTGTTTTGCACATTAAAAAAATCCTTTGTACCCACAAATATCATTGAGAAATACTTCATATAGCTTGACCTTAAGTTACCGATAAAGGATTGAGGAAATTACATTTAATTGCACAATATCAAAGTTCAGCTGTGCTTGCGACTCACAACTTTATTCTTTCGCAGCTATTTTTATTAATGGTGTGGGATTACATTAAAAGAATAACACTCACATGGAAACAAAAAGAAATGATGCCATAGCTTTGTCTAAAAATATGGTTGAAACAGAATTACCAGTCATGTAACAGAAACTGATGATTCAGAATTTAGTGAAAAAAGCATAGACTTACTTGAAAATAGTAAATGATTGTCACAACCTTGTCACAAATTTCAGTGGAGACCATTCTGCCTGTAGAATGTACATAAATAATAAAAGGAATATAAATATAAATACATAAATGCTACAATAAAATAATGTTTTCTTTCATTTAGGAGATGTGATATTCTTATATAAGGAGTAAATCTTAGCTTTACATGCAGCAGACTAGTAGGTGCCCATTTTAGAGTTTAATATGAAATACTTCCATAATCATTCTCTTGCTGTAGGTTTATCTGAAAGCAATGCATTATTCTTCAGGTTTGAAAATATTTTACCACAAAATCAAGAATATACGACATAGCCTTTCGTCATTAGAAATACAGATATATGCTGCAAAAAGCAAATTTTGTACAAATTGAAAACATGAGAAATATAAAACCCAATCCTATGTTACAGTGCAGGCTAAATATTACCATTTTATGATCAATTCCAAAATTATTCTCCAAAGATCATTCAATGAGAGCTTGTCCTCATCTAGGGACGCTCTCCCAAGAACCCTAGGTGCGTGCATTTCCCGGACGCTGAGGGCGGAGTGGACAAGCCGAAGGAAGTGCCCGGGCTGGCACACGTTAGAGACATAGGTTCTACTGAAGTCACCTAGATCGTTCCTGGGAACGACAGCTAAGCTCTGTCCACCTGCATAAGCTCCTCTGCAAACAGTATGACCGAAGGCTGGAGCGGCCCTTTAGAAAGCAGGAGCAAGAGAGGTAGACGTCACGGATGGATTTGGGTTCTTGAAGTAACTCTCGAAACGTTCCTTAAACGCACGGCAATCGGTGGCCAAGGTGATGAGACCACTCAGGGTAGACGGCAGATCACAAGCGGCCAATGCCTCCTTGAGGAGGAGAGCCCTTTCGAAACGTTGCAGAACCGGGCTGCATCTCCAGGAGAGCTCTGAGGCCAGGGTCCGGGACTGGACAGATATTCTCCCACGGAAGAGTTCCCTGGACGACGATTCAGCAGCGTCTCCAGCAGAGGGAGAACCGAGCAGGTTCTTGAACACGGACCGGAATTCTGTCGACAATGCCGTATGAGTAGCCGTGACCGGGTCGTCTTGTCCCAAAGGGAGTAGCCCAGGCCAGGGCCTTCCCGGAGACGAGACTCACTTCACATGCTGATGGAAATTCCTATCTAGCTCTGTTCACCTTGCTGTTGTTGTTTGATTATCATGCAGTATCTGGTCTCTGGCCTTTATTATTAATTTTTTTTTTAAATTGCATTCTTTTATTGTTTGCCTTCAGTTTTTGACCCTGTGTGTTCTACTAGCCTGATTGTGTTTGTTGGGCGGTCATGTCTACATTCTATGTAGCACATGGATACCTGAAAGAAGGGATTGTCTTCTAGTTGTCCCGGGTCATTAGGATTTCGCGGACACAATAGGTAGAGTCAGTTTTAGGGGACTTAGCGTAAGGTTCAATGACCTGTTTCTCTTCTGAGCCTCAGTCCCTCTTCAAGATACATAAAATAATTTACCATCAAAATCAAACATAGAAAACCTGGGGCACTTAACGTTCACATTTACTTACCCAGTCACCGGAGTTCACAAAAGTGCAATGAATATAGCAGTTCCTATATGAAAGGTGAGGAAGAGTTTGCATTTAGGAGAACTGCTAATATCATGACAAATTGGTCAAAAAGGACATAGGTCCCATAAGAAGAAGCCTAGCTTCTCTATTAAAATGGTAGTTATTCATGTCTGAATTGTGATAATGTTAGAAACATATGATTAAAGGAGAAAATTTACACACCCCATTACTGGGAAAAGACCTTTGATAGTAGACATTATGGACATGGAGGACTGATTGTGTGATGATGAATTGATGTGCTCGTGCCCGAATTTACGTAGGAGAAGGACTACTACAGAATGCCAACTCAGACCAAATAATCATGTTCCTCTATAATACTCACAAAAGCTAATTACCTGTCCCCAGACAATTGGCTAAGTTTGCCATAGTATTACGAACTGAAATTCTGCATCATTGATCATGTCCCCCAGCTATGACGTGGGGGGGACTTATGAACGGAAGATTGAATGGATCGAATTAAAAACATTACAGCCAAACGGTCTAAATGTGACTTTAATGTAAACATCTATTTAACAGGGCCATAACCTCTGGGGTGTGATCTCTTTGGTTCCTTAGTATCTGGATTGTTACAAATACATTTGGAAACTATTATTTTCTTTTCTTTATTTAGGATAAACCCTTAAGACATTGATGCATTACCCTGGGACGTCTCACATTAAATTAATGACTTTGATACCAATATTTATACTTTCAGAATCTTCAAATGACCTGTTCAGTTATAAATATTATAAGGATGTTATGTCTGCAGCCCATTTTAAAAGTGTCTGTATTGTTCTTTTGGTTTAGAATTAACTTACCTCAAGTTTAACATATCCAAGCTATTAGCATTACATACTCTGATTGTAGATCATTTGTAGAATATGGGTATGGATCCCTTAAAAAAATGGTGGTTTTATATAGATAATTATAAAGATTGATGTATTCCAATGTAATGATGTCATTCATGATGTAATTTTCTGTGGAATAAATATCCAGCTTGTGACACATGATTGTATGCTTGATAGATTATGGGATGGAGCGAAACATTGCCACCTTATTTTGCCAGGGTTAATAAAAATCACCTTTTATACTTACCAGAGTGCTGCCACATTGCATTTTTGGATAAATGACTCACAAACATGGTGGATCGCGTTTGTTGGAGGCGGGCACCCACCATAGGACTTGACCATATTTCGCTGTGTGCTCCACAATCAGACTGTTACAATTTAACCCCAAACAACAGTTCACGGTCCAAACAAAAGTGCATGCAGACATTAGTAAATGAGCCCCATTGTGGTGTGGTCATTCTTTTATAGCGGTATTATTGCCTCTTCCTACTAAAATGACATTAAATTATGGTAAGGGGGTGTTGGGGTGGTTAGACAGAGCCCCTGCAGTTGTGAGATACACAGGATGCAAGAGAACTCCTCCCCCACTATGTCTGAAACTTCTTGTGCTGCAGTAAGACACATCAGGCAGGAACAAGGAAGGAAATGCTGAGGGTCAGGGTGAGGACAGTCTCAACACCTGTAGCATAAATGGGATTTAAGAAACTGCCCCTGTAGCCTTTCGGCTATTATCTAATTTTAAAAGTGATTTATAAGGAGGAGGCCATGGATAAACAATTAAGAAAGATTACCACAGTCTTGTGCCTAGACTATGAGGAAGTGAATCGAGTGAGTATTGCTGAGCCTTGGAACACCTCAAAAACAAAAGTCTGGGGTTACTTCATAAAGTTAAGTATCACCTCCACCTATCTATTTATTATATAAAAAAAAATTCCAACCAAAAACCTATTTTAAAAAGTAGCGTTATAGTTACTTTTGCTAATAAATGTTACTGTGATGGAATTTACACTTAAAATATTACTTACTTATCAGGCGGTCCCCTACTAGAACACTCGATTACATACGACCCCTAGTTACAAAACAGACCTCTGGATATTGGTATTTATTATACTTTAGTCCTAGTGACATAAAAAGCTGTAAACAGTTACACAGGTGTGGTACAGAAGCGTAGGTGTTATCTGATCTATACAACCCAACTTTTAAACATCCAATTGTCACCAGACCAAAAAAGTTTGGCTGGGATTACAATGATAAAATATTACGTCTCGACCTTCAAATACAACTCAACTTAAGAAAAACTACAGGACCCACTATGATGTAAACCCGGGGAGCCTGTATAACTCCGCTTGTTGCCTGGTTTTCATTAAACAATCTAAGCGAGTCTTTTAAGCCTTGCTGTTGTCATTACCTGGCCCAGCAGCCGATATCATCTAGTTACCTACCCGATGTATCAGAGTCAAACACCAGTAGTCTTTGTTGCCTGACAGGGAGGTACGCCATGCTTTTTGGATCCACTTACCAATATGACATGTGGATCCACACCCACATACATCCCTCAATTGATAACGTCACTAATGAAGCCTCCGCTCTACACTTTCCTCCACCACAACTGAAGCAAAAAGCAAATAATTAAGGTAGGCCCCCATAACAAGGGCCGGGCTATGGGTAGGCCAAGTGGGCAGTTGCCAGGGCTTGAAAAGCGGAGAATTTCTTCTTTCACAAGAATTGCAATTGGTGCACGGAGCTTTGTTAGGTGTGCTTTTTGCAAAAGAGCCAATTTTCATTGCTCTACTTTGATATTGTGCGACATTGTTGCATCATTTTATTCCATTTTCTGGGATGTAAAAAGGTGTAAAAGTCGCATTTTCGGACATCATTTGGGCGCCATTTCCAGTCTCGGAGGTCACCGCGGGCCGTACACCGTTTTTAATTTTGATAGAATCGGATTTTGGTACGCTGCTGATACTTAATGTGTCTGTGATCATTACTGTTATTAGTTTATATCAGTTCTAGCGACAAGGGGGGGTGATTGAATTTGAATATTTTATAATTTTTTATTTTGTAACTTTTTTTTTTCACTATATCTTCGACCTCTAGGGACCATTAAACCCTAGATAAGCAGACTTCCTACCATATATGAATACTTCTGTATTGCCGAATATATGCCATTGTTGCTGCTCCATTCATTACCAATGAGACACTGGTTCTTGTAACGAATCGCAGAAGCTCTTACAGCCGCTAAAAGACGAGGCAAATAAAAAACCAAAACGAAACACACACACAACCAACAAAAAATAGACACAACAGCCACCACCAAGGCCACAACCCACTCACCCTCCCACGCGCGCCGCCGTCTTTGAAATGCCGCCGGCGGCACAACGGACGGGTTAATAGCCGCGATCGGTGCAAGCACCGACCGCGGTATTATCGGTGGGGGTTACTGCAATCTGCAATCAACCCCCACCTTGTATGAAGAGGACTCAGCCGTGACCCCTCTCTACATTCCTATACCTTCTGCTCCGTAGAGCTACGGCTGCAGGCGCTTAAGGGGTTAATGATATTTGAACTGGGGCAAGTGTTGCTTTCAGAAAAACGTGGTTTGTTTGCGGTTCAGTTTTAAATTGATGTTGTTAATTAAATTTTTCTTAAACGTCAAATATTGCGAAAAATTGCACTGGTCAATAACGCTACAAAATATCCCTAAATGCCAGGAGGTGCAAGGGTTAAAATCCTTGGTTGTGAATTCCCGGTGAAGATGCTTATCATCATCTCCTGTCTATAAGATCTAACCTCTATTTTTTTCCTATTTATTTATCATCAATCTTCTATTTCTCTTCTAACTGTATTTATATTCATATCCCATCTACTCTATATATATCACACGATAGTTCTAGTCTGCATCTGAAATATCTTTCCATATTTATCTTGTATTATTTTAATATTATAAAATCATCTTTTTTATATAGGGCACACAAGATTACTGCACAGAGCTTACCCCAGTGGGGCTCACAATCTAATCAACCTACCTGTATGCTCTGGAGTGTGAGGGGAAAACGGAGACCAGAGAAAAACCCACGCCACACACAAAGAAAACACACTCTTGCAAATGTTGACCAGCACTGCCAAGGCTGTAGCGCGAACATTGAGCCAACATGCTGCCCAATTCAATCTCCCTATCATTTATCTAACTTTATAAAATTCTCCATATTACAGTTTATTTTACCATTACTAAAGGGTGACGCTTACTGACTGTGACTGGTCATAAAAATAGTTTTATTTTGGGGCCCCACTATTAATTTTGCCCAGGGCCCCCCTTTGTATAGAACCTTGCTGTATGACACCAATTGTGCCATAGATTACAATTAAGCACTCATAACTTATTTAGCTTTTGGCTAGTTTCTATGCTTAAAGCCTTTTAATCTAAGATATTTATTCACTTTATGAGTTACTTAACCCATTGCTGGACGGGTAGGATTCGTTAAGTTTGTTCTTAAGGGAATTTGGATGTTAAGTCGGAAATGGTATATTTTATAATTGGGTCCAGAGAAAATTTTTTGTCTCAGTTACAATTGGATTTTCAAGTTTTTTTGCTTTATGGGCACTAGGATGACTCAATTCAAACTTATTTACAGGGGGACAGCTTACAGTGATCAGTGCCCAAGCTGGGACACCAATGAAAGAATCCAGAGAGCGTCAACAGAGGTTACAGGGGGCAGAGAGGTCTTCTCTGAAACAGGGGTGTTGTAGTCGGGTGTTCTTAAGTAGGGGACTGACTGTAGTATTTTTCAAAATTCTCTTATGGGTAATTGTTTATGGTCAATGTTAACAAAACTAAAAATTCATACATTGCAGTACCTTATTAGTGTATAAAATTTTAAAACCAGATGTAAAATGTACAGGAGAGCTGTAAGGAGGGGTGCTTGGAGCACACGAAAAAGAAGAGCCCTAAAACGAGCCCCCAAAGCTGTTTAATTGCCTAACTACATGGTCGACCGGGGTGAGCAGTAACTGACTTGGCCCCTCCAACAACACAGAAAGCAAGGTCAGGGGTCCGTATCAAACAATAGCAAGCTATATTATGAAGGGGATAATTGATAGTACAAAGCCAAGATCAGATAGCAAAGGATGCACTATAGATAACAAGAAAAAAGCACGGCGAGAAAATAATAGAGATATGCAGTATAACCAACCAGGTCGGAATGGCCGACCCCGAGGCTGCAGACAGAGCAGCAAGTGCGATACCCGATAAAGCAGCATTCTGGACACGGCTTTAGCAGTAGACGGAGCAGCTGTCCAGCAACTAGGATCCTTGCGGGGGACAGGGCTACATACATTGCGCAGGGGGCAGCTCAATCAATCTCAAACAAAGGCCTAAGCGCGTTCACAAACAGGAAAACCAAACACAATTAATGCACCCTTGTCTGCCAACTGCAGATAGAGGAACATTTTGCAAGAAGGAGAGTTCAAGAAGAAAATAAAAAAAAACTCCCGAATACCCATACCCTCAAGTCCCATGGAATGATGATTATGGGGATGACATTCCGTAGAGAAACGGGAATACAAAACCCCTATCAAATTGTACAGAAAATTAATTAAAAAGATTATAGGCAATGACAAAAAAAGTAACTTAGACTAGAGTGTCGATATATACCCTGTTTCCCCGAAAAATAAGACAGTGTTTATATTAATATTTGTCTTAACAGGCGCTAGGTCAATTTTCAAGGGATCTTATATTTCCATTAAAAATAATGGCACATTTTTGTTGGACAAAAAATCAACTTCTCTAACATCCTTATAACTCTCCAAACTTATTTTATGGCCAGCTTTTCTTGTGCTCCATTCTACTGCAATCATGCCCCCCAATATCTCATGTTGCATAGCACTTTCCTAAATGATCCCCTTTTGTCAGCACTTCTGTCATGGATAGTGCGTGTATCACATTTGCAGAGCCACCGTAGAGATTTTATCCCCATTGATTCTTCCCGCAGGTCACAAAACCTCTTGTGGGATCTAAATGATCTACTAATACTATGACAACACGGGGGGAGCTGCTGCAATTGCTGCCGTAGGTTATGTTTCAGGGAGGGCCTTAATATTTCTAAGGCTTGAACAAAATTCTACTAGGTCTATTTCCGGGTAGTCCGATTTTAGGGGAAAAAGGGTTTATCGTAGTTGAAATGATTTATAATAATAAATAGATCTAGGTTCAGATTTACAAGTTTATACAATTCCTAGACAGAATGAGGACAGTCATAGCCAGTCCTCCAGTGGATAAATTGCCAAGGAGGCAATTATTGAAATGGGAGAGCCAAATATAACTTTGTTCGGCATGGAAGATGTAAGAAAAAACACTACTCTCTCCAAAAAGATTGAGATGAATTCTCAGGCATCTGTAAGGCTTCAGGGGGTAGAGGACCCACTGGACGATGATTGTAGGCTGACACCTGGGACAGGAATCCTAAATGGTACCAGAGTCGTTCACTAGAGCCCGTGCAAAGCGGGTTTGTACTTGTGCGGTTGTGTGGCACCACCAGGTCGTTCACACAGGTGCAACTTGTCCGGGGTGGCCAGCCAAGGTTGAGCGGTTTACAGTGACCCCCACCCCTTGAGCCGAATTGTAGTCGGGCGGGACAGACAGACGGTCTGGACGGGCAGGCAGCACGGTTCAGAGTAGGCGTGCAATAGGTCAAGGCAGGCAGCAGGGAGCGTATAGTCAGAAGGAACCGGGGGTGGTGACAACAGGAAATCACATACAGCGCTGGGTAAAAGACAAAGCTTTCTCTAAGGCACCAAGGCCAAAGATCCAAAGGGTGCCACAGGGAGAGGCAGGTTAATAGAATTCTGGGAAATGGACGCGCCATTACACGGTGCGCTGGCCTTATTTTTAAATTTTTTCTTTTTAAACCGGCGCGCACCCTAGGAGACGGGGGACGGCTCGCATGGCCCAAAAACAGATCAGGCAGCGGGAGGACAGTAGGAGCGTGTGCGCCGCCGTGCCAGCATGTACAGAGGGGCACGGGTGAGCCTGCGACCAAAATATGGGTTGTGGGAGCAAACCGTGACAGCTACATGCAAACAGGGCTAGTTATATAGCATTTTTTTGATTATAAAATAATTGAATTATTTTGTTGTAGGGTGCTGGGACAATCCACGTGTATGACTCCTGCTTTGCCCCCTCACCAAAATCCTCATCAAGCAAGTAGTTGCGAAGTACCTCTCACAAAATCTAATAGGAAGTGGGAACATCGATTTGCTATATAATAAGTTGAGAATTAAAATAACAGACACAATTACCGCTGGTTCGCTAAGAGCTTAGCACTACAATAAACAGGAATCACTTCAAATTGAATATTGTTTTTTACGGCTAAAACAAGATTGTAGATTATTATCTTCTACACTAATCCCAAAGTAAAATATTACAGCAAGCACTCATTTGTTTAAGGAAGAGGAGTATAATCATCGGTGATGGAAAGGAAGTCAATCCCCCCCCCCCCCCCCCCACAGAAACAAAAAGCATTTAAGTGCAGATAAGAAAATTTAAAATTTTCCCAGATATTTAGAGGATTCATGACAAGTCCTTCCTTTGGATTCAGGGTTAGCATTAAATGTTTTGCAAGATTGAAAGAATAAGCTTTCATTCTAACAATACTGCTGTTGACTTGATTAATACTAAAAGCACATACTCATTATCTGCTCTCACTTACAGCACCAGGAACTTACAGCAAACAATACAGCAACAATTACAAAGTATTATCAATCAATATTCCTCCTATGTCTTTAAAGTAAGAGCTGGCGGTCCTTCAAACTGCTACCAAAAAACGTAATTGTGCAATTCATCTAACTACAGCCTTATTACCTAGGTATGTTCCTGGTTGGACATATATATTTACACAAGAATCAAGTGATGTGTAGTTATTTTGCCTGTTCAGGTTTCATTAGCATTAATTTAAACATTGATTTTTTATGTAGGAAGGACAGGCCATGAAATTACAATAAATTGTAGTAAATTACAACAGTCACAGTGCCTGGATCTATGAGTAGTGTCCATGGTTTATCAGCTTGATTTTACCTTTCTTTAATGTAATTCTTGTTTATTACCCCATACAAATTTAGACATTTGGGGAGTGATGAAAAAGTGAAAACTAATTGAATGTTTTCTAATCATAAAAATCACTATTGTTCAAATATAAAATTAATGTTAGGATTTCCGGGTAGCGGATTAGCGTTTTACACTAAGATATTTCACATTTGCCAACGCTCTAGTTCCTGCTGCGGAAAAGGACAAAATTATATTTGTTATCAGACTGACATATTAAATACTCGAAATCTAGCGTAAACCCTTGAATGAGAATACTCACTAGGGGATATTGAAATAATTACCACAAACTTCAGAACAAACCACAACAGATTAATATGAAAACAATAATTTAAAAGGGATATCTGGGATTTTAAAAAATGTTTATACAAGAAAACATAAATACATATTACCCCCCTCCTCGGCCAATCAATTTACCCAAGGAGCCATCCAATAAGTGGGCCATATGGTGCTACATGGAAAACAAAAGAAATCACCAAATCTTTTTTTGCCACTTTGCCAATCATAATAATTTGAATTAAAATTGCATGGCACCACCCACCGTATCATGCTGGATCGTCACCAACTGTAGGTTCATTATAGACAGGCTTGTATCTCCCATGATCTGTAACGATTAGCAGTTTATTCCTATATTATATATATATTATATATTATATATACTATATATTATATATATATATAAATAAAAATGACAGTGCACACCCAAGAAGATGTTTAAAATCGTTACATTTAAGTCAATTTTCGGGGTATAAAAAAGTAATTTCAGTGACGGGACAATAAGTGTAGTCCAAATGAGGAAATGTCAAAAATCTTGGAAAGGGGTTACCCTAAAAAATATTGACAAAAAATAGGAATCTGCCAACACTTACAATAGGAAGGATTTACTAACCTAAAAAAAAAAGGCCACAATCCAGTCGTGAATTCCATTTATTTCTAACTTTCCGATGAAAGTGAAAGTGACCACGAATATCTTACATAATAAAAAAAACAACTGGAATACAATAGGGAAGGAATCCACGGTGTGCATGAATTCGTTAATCCCCCCATCTTTTCATACAGGCGGGCCAAGAATTATGGGGACCATATTGTGAGTCCGATGGGGGCCATAGATCGTCTATACAAAGGTCAGATTGGGGGAATTACACGCACTGGGAGTTTCCA
This sequence comes from Engystomops pustulosus, assembly GCA_019512145.1. Lineage (NCBI taxonomy): Eukaryota > Metazoa > Chordata > Amphibia > Anura > Leptodactylidae > Engystomops > Engystomops pustulosus. The sequence goes on along the minus strand of CM033642.1, from coordinate 185,370,556 downwards.
TGCAGGTCATGCATCAACTGCTCACTGATGCAAAACAAAAAGGCAAGGTCTTTTACACCTGAAGGAGTTTCTTACAAAATACGCCATTAGTTAACGGTACTAAGTGGACCATGTAATTCATGTTGATATGTCAGGAGCCTTTTGTACATTTTATACTTTATATATCTTTATAATGAGATTAAAAAAAATTATTCTACAGGCCTGTGTGATTTTTCATATATTTATGGTAGACATTTTCTTATTCCTGGCCAGTATTGTGTTACCATTAAAGGGGTATACCAGGAATCAGCATAATTCACATACAAATGGGCACTCAAAATATAAGCTAATGTGTAATTAGTTGTTATTTAAAATTTTGCTCCCCTTAGCAGAAAATGCTGATGACATACACTGTAATGAAGAATTAAAATGCTACTGGCCCTTTAATCAGTCCATTAATTTCCTCCACGCGGTCCATTGCATGACAGAAGATGGCTGCTGGTCACATGTCCACATCACATGTCCTGCACCTGCCTGGGCAGGTCATGTGATCACCACTATGTTAAGCTGTAGTCGGTTGGTTGCAGTGCATCCAGTATGGCCAGTGTTGTGGTGATGGCAGTTACACATCATTACTATGGTAACAGAGCAAGAAAACCTGTTACATCATCACTGGGAGCAGAGCATAAGAGGGAGGAGGAGTTACTGAGAACTAAAGGATCATGGAACTTGTAGTTTCCAGTGGCGGCCATCTTAGTGATAACTCCACCTTCTTTAGGGAGGCCATAAACTTTGTAAATCATAAAATCAAATTATTTAAGTTCCGTTTTGTGACTAATGACATGGAGTATTGTTGGAGTATTCATTTATTTATATCATCATGGGTTTTTGTGTCAGACGTTCATATTCCCGGAATACCCCTTTAAGTGTTGCAAGCATATCCCTTGGCCTACATGTATCAAAAACAGTGCAGACACTTTATAAATACATGTGCAAGCAGTTTGCACTTAACAAAGTCAAAGTCAGACAAAAAACTGGCGCAGGGGTTTTAATAAATGTAGGCCATTGTATATCAATTTTATAACTTTCCTTGTTAGGATAAGTTTGTCTCATAGACACCATACCCAGACTTTTTAACTTCATACAGTCTCACATGGGGTACACTGAGACACTTTGATGTCTTTGTAGGAAAAAACTGTTAAACAAATGTTTATGTGAAATGTCTTTCACCTGCTAAATTAAGAAATGAGTGGAGTTGTGCATTAGGGAGGGAGTGAAAAATTTTAAATGTGCTCGGGGTCCCTAAAAAGCCAAACCTACACATGACAGTACCTAGTGAATCTCAGCACTCTCGTCATCCTACCCCTTAGCAGTCCACAGAGTTCTGCACAATCTATTAAAAACTGCACCACCCAGCCAAGTCTCAGGCCTCAATGCAAATATTCTTCCCATTGTTTAACCAGTTTGGCAACAAGGATTCTCCTAATCCCACACAGACCTCAATGGACAATTTTTCCAGTAGCATTTACATTGCCAACCTGCTTTGTTAGATTTCCAAAGCTTTAGTGGAACCACAAAGTTACATAGCCACATATAGCCACATTCCATATATATGGACAACATCATTAATCATGTGATCATATTTAAAGTTAAAAAAGGATTACATTTTTGAGGGGAATTTATTTTTTTTAAATATCAAGCTAAGCTAGATTACTTGAGTTTCTTTCCCTAAATGATTTTATCTGAAGAAACACTGAAATAAAATGTGGATACATAGAACTTTATCAAGAGATCTGCATTTAAAATTACATTCATACATTTGGGCTACAGTCAATTATTAAAAAGTGTAACAATATTGAAATTCACTCAGAAAAGTAAATAAAATCCACACACCTAAACATTTCTCATAGTGACTGTGGTTAATCAGCTGTTGATGCTCCCACGTGTGGTTGGTACAATCTCAAACCTTATGACCACAGAGCTCTATTAACTGAAGCAGTGGAACTTGAAGTGGATATGCAAGGTGATTAATCTTTACTTTTTAAAGTGTAGACGCATACATAGATGACTATCTAATAATTTCTATTTCATCAAAGTATGTTACCGCCTAATACACCACAAAGTGGAGAACAGTATGAGTGCGATCATAGTTACGGGAAACGTACACAATTCTTGTTATGGCTTTCTATTCTTTGCTGTAAATGTTCATGCAGTGTTCTGAACTTCTGTTTAGATAGATAGATAGATAGATAGATAGATAGATAGATTACAGCACTACAAAATGTACAAAAAGCTAATTTGCTTATGTTCAATTGTTCAAATTTGCTTATGTCAAATAGTTTATTTATTATTGAGAAACTTAAAATGCTGCACTTTTAACATAATCGGATATAAAAAAAACGTTTATTCTTAACATTCGTTTATTGGCAACATTTGCCGGTTGGGCAATTCCACATGATGCGGAAAATCTGCTCATCCAAGGATAAATTTGAAGAACAATCCCAGGACTTGAAGCTACCTTTCCAAGATAGGAGATGCAGTCAACAGAACATCAAATATGCATACATAAGGTCAAGGAGTATCACACAATACCCTATTAAAGGGCATCAACCAGAGCAAGAGATAATGCTCAAATTAGATTTCTGTCTACATCCAACAGCCAGTGGGAAAATATGTGATGGCTCTTCAGTAATCATTGGGTTGTCTTAAGAAAGGAACCCACACTATGACATTTCATATGCCAATTGTGATAAATTTACTATTGGTGGTGACTCAGCTGAATGTTGGTTGGGGGATTATCCTAACTCTTTCTATATCTATAATATTTATTGTACCTTGGTGTGAAGGTCTTTTGAATAATTATATTATAATAAATATTCATTTGAAATGGGAGGTGTTACTAATACAACCCTGCAGGGGTGAATAGTATTTCTGTTATTTAAATTAGTGCTTGTGAATGCTTTATGTATTACTGTATATATGTAGGTTTCTTTTCTCTACTAATAAGATTATTAGCATATGCTTGTGCTTGAAATATTTTTTCCCCTATTCTCAGCAAAAAAAAAATAAAAAGCTCATGACTAATGCTTGAGGTTTTCCAATTTACTTCACACCTAATAATATATACATGAGCCAACAAGTTGTAAGTGTGATCTACCAATTTCTTTTTGTCAAATGCATCTAGATAATTTCCAGCAAGTTGGGGCATGGATTATTTTTATTCTATTTATATACTCTTCTATTCTATTTATAAGAGCTCTATCTCATCATTATTGTAACACCAGTGGTCCAGTGGCTGTTCACAGTCTCCAGCTATTACCCCTAGGTCCCCTCTGCTCCTGCTTGTGACTTCCTCCTACTCAAATAGGGTACTAAAATACCTATAAAATCACCTCCAAAGTCATAAGTAAAAGAGCTGAAAAAGGACTGAGATGAGTTACAGTGATATCTCATGATATCTTATTAACCATTTTCTTACGGATTTATGACTTACTAGTTCATTGGAGGTAAAGGGAAAGCCCTGTCATAAAAGGCTATTTTGCACATTTACTTACCCGGTCCAGTTGCGATCCCACGGCCCGTTGTCCAACGAGGATTCGGGTCAGCCGGGATTCACTAAGTTCGTGCGTCCGACATCCAGCAGGTGTCGCTGCTGCGCCCAGGTCCGCCGGAGTTCACCTTCTTCTTCCTGGTGCATGTAAGTGCATGATCTTGCGACACAAATCGTTTTTTAAATTCCGCAGTTTTTCCGAATCCGTCAGGTTGTCCAACGGCCACGCCCCCCAATTTCTGTTGCGTGAAAGCCGGTGCTGATGCACCACAATCCGATCGCATGCACCAAAATCCTGGGGCAATTCGGCGCAAAACACAAATATTCGGGAAACCCGACGAAAGTGCGGGGTTCGGACACTTAGTAAATGAGCCCCTATGTCTTCTCTAAAACCCCAGAAATTATCTCAGTAGTGAACTTGTTAACTGCAGCACCTAAACACCAGCAGCACATGGACACCACTGTATTGCAATCAATTTGTACATCCCTTCCCATGACATCATTGGAGACACTGATTTGTTGCCACGACAGCTGGGGGCCTATGGTTATCATTTAACATATCCCAGAACCACGTGGGAAAGGAACCAATACCCCTTAGTAGCAGTGGCATAACAAGACACCAGTGGGCCCCGGTGCAAACTTAGAAACGGGGCCCCCATACACCTAAACCCTCGCTGCCAGCCCCATACCGCATGTTATTCTTCCAAATACACATATTTCATATATACCCTGCACAGACATAACCACCAATATACTACATATGCATAACACACAGAGGCGTAACCTGCAGAGACTGGGACCCATAACACCTTTGAACGGACTCCCCTTCCTCATTAAAAATATACACATTTATACAATCACAATCATTTTTACACTCATACACGTGTCTACACATTCATACATTTATACACACATACAGTATATACATATCAAATTTACAACATACACACAGATATACAGCATATATACACATATAGACACCCGCGAGGTGAGGGAACGGGCCGCCGGTGAGGTGAGGGAACAGGACGTGCCGCTGGCGAGGTGAGGGGATGGGCTGCTGGCGAGGTAAGGGGACGGGAGGGGCCACCGGCGAGGTGAGGTGAGGGGCTGCAGGCGAGGTGCATAGACGGGCCAAACAGGGCCGCATGTGGGACGGGCTGGGCTGCATGTGGGGCGGGGCAGGTCACATGTCGGATGGGGTGGGCCCAGCCTGGCCGCATGTCCCCCTTCCCCGGCAGCTATCGCCGTGCAGTCTAGCTTTTACAGGAGGGCCCGGGCCGCGAATGTGACTGCTGCAGTCGCACCCCCTGTGACCGCGATCATTATGCCCCTGCTAAGTTGATATAAAGATAAGCAAAATAGAGATTCGGGAAGTAGCCAGTATAACAGTAAAAACACCTCTGTCACTTTTCTGCATGTTATTGCACAACAGAAATATGTTCTTCTACAGTTTTATCAGTCTAGAGGTATAATGCTGCAAGGCTCTAAATATATCAGAAAGGATATGCCCAGTGCCCTCTATCTCTCACCAGGCTATGAATCTGTTATAGCCCTATCTGTCAAATCCATATCCCCATCAAGTTGCACGTCCATTTCAGCATCTACCTCCCCCATCACCTCTTCACCACTGTGCATTTTCCCTTCAAGCACTGAAACCAGGGCCCAAATGAGCTCCCACTTTGGCGTGAAGTGAAAGTCTCAGGTTTCTACCTTGATTAGTGCACCAGAACTGCTGAAAGCCTCCAGACTAGCTGACATCTTTGCCTTTAGACCTGCATTGATTCAACTACTTCCAGTGGTCTGGAAGCCGTGTTGGACGTTGCAATTTCTATCCTGTGAGCATCTCTTTGCTTCCTTGGGATTATTGTAACCACTGGAAATAAGCAATAGGCTGTGCACACAGTCCTGTACCACATGACGGCACAGGCCGAAGATATTATTATCGGGTACAGGCTGAAGTACTGTAACAGGATATTGGTTTTGCCCCCGAAATTCTTAGTTTTAACATGATACAAACAGCATGGTACTAGGAACTATAGAACCCAAGATAGGGATGTCTTGCAGTGAACCCCCAGTCTTTAAAAGTGCTAACAAATAACTTCATAAACTGCATATGTCAGCTGCAGCTTCTTCTGGATGGATTGCCTATTAACCGTGGTCTTTATTTAGCCATTTACCATATTATAATTAATATAAGCATTTTAGATGCTTAGTTAACTTTCTCTTTTGACTTTTACAGCACTTTAATACAATGACCTAGTTTTTATCTGCAACTTAAAACCCTTAGGAAGATATGGAGGTTAAGAGGGGTCAGATAACTCATATTTAAAAGTGTCAATTTAGTATTTTGATACATAAAAAGTAGAAAAAGAATTTAGTTTTTAGCCTAGGACTAAAGTAACGCATCCAAAGAGCATCACAAGAGGTCACAGTGGGCAGAGAGGTCAGTCTGTAACTATGGGTTCTAGCAGGCTATGATGGTCAAATATCCCCTTGAGGGAATGTATATATTATACCTCATGTTTTAATTAATTGGAATGAATAGTGTGTAAAAATAGTGTGAAACTACCCCCTCTTATTACCTATTCACACCAAACTTCATTTTAAATAAAACTTCTTACCGAGACATGCATTTAACTCTTTTTGAATTTGAAATAGGTATTCACTGTAGACCATGTATTTTATGAATTTTTTAAACAAGGTCTGCAACTTCCATATGGATACATTTTGTATAGAGTTTTGTGGCCATCTGAACCAACAACTTCAGATCACCTGAACCCTGAAGAAGAGGAGCCAGGAACATCCACCAGATAGCAATCTATTTTTCATATAAATGCTGATTTGGTGTTGTGTACTACTAGACAATTATGTGTTATTGTTTCTTCTCTTTTTATCTATATCCATGCCAAATTAAGGGGGTGATTTATCTTTAGCAAGGTGCACCTCTTTTTTTAAACTTTTTGTCGCCTTAGATCGAAAGCATGCTGTATTTTGGTAACTATTTGGAGTGTTTTTGCATTTTTTATGACTTTTAAGGCACTCTACCATATGGAAGACTACACAACTAAAATTAATAAGGCACAAACCAGGATAACCAGCGAGCAGCGAACTGAAGAGTCTGCCTAAAAAAGTCGCAAATCCATCCTTGCACCAAAAAAAATTACAAGATGAGAAAAAAAGAAAGGAAAACTTTTTTATACTTTATCTACATGTGTAATAATTCATTCAATGTCGTATATTGCATGTGTAATATTTCATATTTAATATTTTTTAGGGTCCCCATCTTATAATCTCTTCTACAATATTATATAATCTAATGCATTAGATCTATCAAAGGAAATTTAACATCAAAATCAAGCATGTTAAACCAAGGGGAACTCATAGATTCAGGCACAGTGACTGTAGAAATCTTCTGATATTTGTTGTCCATGGTTTCCTTCCTTCAAAAAGCAACTCTTGAAATTATGCTAATGAGCCAGAAGGGATCTGGTGGTCTTAAATAGAGACTCTCTGTTTTTCAGAATCACAGGCTGTGACATTTTGCAGAGCACTTCCCCACTCAGGCAGGCAGAGGGACGAGGGAGTGCTGATGGAGCAGGGGAGAGGGTGAGACAGTGTAACAGCCTGTTACAACTCAGAGCCAATCAGGTTCTCTGAACACCCATCGGTCAACCTTTTTAAATGCCTTGTCCATTCTGCCATTTTCCCTTGGATCATTACTCCTGATTGGGAAGCAATGGTCCCAGGAAAAATAGTGGTGCACATTTGAAGTAATTTAAAGGTTTGGGTGTTAATGGTAGTGGTACCCCGAACCCGAACATTGCAGTTCAGGTCTACTCGTCCCTACACAGGCTGTCACAGGAAGTCCCAAATGCCTCTGGCTGGTCACAAACCGAAACATTGCGTTTTGGCTCTGCTCATCCCTACAGCGACTAAATCATAGACCAGCATTTGATAAACTCGAACCGATTTTTGAGTTTGCCTTTAATGTCTATAGCACTAAAGATTAAGTTAATTTATTTCATTTATCTTTTTATATAAATAACATTACTGCTGTAACTCTGGCTCACTAATATTTTACCCTCCGCCCCATATGTAATTACTTTATCTCAAACTCTAATGAAAAATGTGTCACATAATGGGGCACATTTACTAAGGGTCCGCATTTCCGTCGGATTCCCCGACTATTTCCGATTTGCGCTGCATTTAACAGGGGTTTTTGGCGCACGTGATCAGATTTTGGCGCAATTGCGCTGACTTTCATATAACACAAATTGGGGGGTGTGGTTGTCGGACAACGCGACTGATTCGGACTAAGCGCAGGATTTAAAATTCAAATTGTGTCGCAAGACATGCACTAACATACACCGGGAAGAAGAAGGTGAACTCCGGCGGACCTCAGCCGGGAAGCGACACATGCAGGATATCGGGTGCACGATCTTAGTGAATCGCGCCGGACTTCATCCTCTCCAGACAATGGACCTCGGGGATCGCGACAGGACCGGGTAAGTAAATGTGCCCCAATAAGTCAGCTTGCAAGGGGACAGTGTTGGTTTAGTTTAAATGAACAAACCCGAGTGCAGTTTTCACTATATTACAGGTTTTTTTTTTTCACTGTGACTGATTATTACAGCAATGATATGAAAATGTTAGCCAGTATCAAGATGGAGCCATTAAATACATCTCCTGGCATTTTTCCCTTTCTTCTCTTTTAAATGTGTTTAATTTTCTCAATAATTGTGGAGGGTCACTGATGCTGCAATCTGAACTACCAAGTGACCCACCATGAATTCCAGAGTTGAGAGAGGCAGCCAAGCCTATAGTGCTACCAGCCATCAGCTGTTCAGACCATCTTCAGTGGAGATGGAGAGGAGTCCACTGAGTAAGGATCTAGTCCTTGCATCTGAAATGATTTAGAAAGGTTAAATATTTGAAGATTTTATCTCATGGTGTATGAAGCCCTGGGGAACAAGGTTTATAAATAAATGTACATTCAGTAGTGAGTCATTTGCCCTTGTAATTTGTCTGTAAATGCTATGGTTGTAATGTACAAATCAATTAACTACCAGATCAATAAAGTTGTATTGTTTTGTATTTTTTGCAGGTGATTAGCAATTGTAACTGTGTACTTGCAGCTCTGCTCACTGGGTCTACATGGTACCAGTTGTGGTTCCTTTTAAACCTTTAGTGAGTTTTGACAGAGATGGGATTAGCAGAGGTCTAGCTATGGACAAAGAGACTAACTGGAAAAGGTGCAGTCTTGCAAGTGAAGTTAGGTTCATTTGGTGGTCTTACTATAGCTAAGAGACTCTAAACGTGTTTAAACTTTTGCTCTAAATAACGGCCAACTCATGTACCTTTTACCATGTAGATTGGTGTCAATTATGTCGATAGCAACAATGCTTTGTGAAATGTACTGTAACCATGAAGAACTTGAGCCTCCAGCTGTACTAAGGTTGTGATCAAGAACTGCCACTCTCAATGTGGGTCCACACATAGGGCAAAGAGTTACACACAGATATTGGCCTTCCTACAAGCTACATGCACAGTATACTGTGGGGCAAATTTACTTACCCGGCCCATTCGCGATCCAGCGGCGGGTTCTCTGCTCTGGATTCGGGTCCGGCCGGGATTTAAGAAGGTAGTTCCTCCGCCATCCACCAGGTGGCGCTGCTGCGCTGAAAGTCATCTCATCGCGCCGGAATGCACCACCTCGGACCAGGTGAAGGTAAGCGCTCCCCAAGCGACACTTTTTCGGTTTTTAAATGCGGCGGTTTTTCCGAATACGTCGGGTTTTCGTTCGGCCACGCCCCCGATTTCCGTTGCGCGCATGCCGGCGCCGATGCGCCACAATCCGATCCCGTGCGCCACAATCCCGGGGCAATTCAGGTACAATCGGCGCAAATCGGAAATATTCGGGTAACACGTCGGGAAAACGCGAATCGGGCCCTTAGTAAATGACCCCCTGTGTGTCTAATCCAATGCTAATAGCTTGCTTTATTTTAATACATTTGTAGTGTAACAAATTCTCTGCTGCTGCATGTTATTGAAAAAATACTGCTTATAAAGTATCTGCACTGTATACTGCATATAATATGAGCTGTTTGACACATTAAAAAAATCCTTTGTATCCTCCACAAATAACATTGAAAATACTTCATATATTCTGACCTTAAGTTACCTTAAAGGATCTGAGGAAATTACATTTAATTGCACAATATCAACATTCACCTGTGCTTGCTGACTCACAACTTTATTCTTTCTGCAACTATTTTTAATTAATGGTGTGGGATTACATAAAAGAATAACATCCACATGAAACAAAAGAAATTGATGGCATAGCTTTGTCTAAAAATATTTGTGAAACAATTACCAGTCATGTAACAGAAACTGATGATTCAGAATTTATGAAAAAGCATAAGACTGTACTTGAAAATAGTAAATATTGTCACAACCTCCTCCACAATCACAGTTTAGTGTAATCGCTCTTCATTTCCCAATTAAATATATACTGTACAATATGAGGCTTTGTAAAAGAGAAGCAAACATATCCAGCTCTCCAGTCTACTTTCTCTTTACAAAGGAAACTAGTATTGAAAGAAATTTCAGTGGAGACCATTCTGCCTGTAGGAAATGCTACATAAATAATAAAAGCATATATAATATAAATACATAAATGCTACAATAAAATAATGTTTTCTTTTCATTTAGGAGATTGACTATTCTTAATATAAGGAGTAAATCTTAGCTTTACATGCAGCAGACTAGTATGGTGTGCCATTTTAGAGTTTACTATTGAAATACTTCCATAATCATTCTTTGCTGTAGGTTTATCTGAAAGCAATGCATTATTCTTCAGGGTTTGAAAAATATTTTTACCACAAAATCAAGAATATACGACATAGCCTTTTGTCATTAGAAAATACAGATATACTGCTGCAAAAGACAAATTTTGTACAAATTAGAAACATGATAAATATAAACCCAATCCCTATGTTTACAGTGCAGGCTAAATATTACCCATTTATGATCAATTCCAAAATTATTCCTCCAAAGATCATTCAAATGAGAGCTTTGTCCTCATCTAGGGACGCTCTCCCAAGAACCCTAGGTGCGTGCATTTCCCGGACGCTGAGGGCGGAGTGGACAAGCCTGAAGGAAGTGCTCCGGGCTGGCACAGTAGAGACATAGGTTCTACTGAAGTCACCTAGATCGTTCCTGGGAAGACAGCTAAGCTCTGTCCACCTGCATAAGCTCCTCTGCAAACAGTATGACCGAAGGCTGGAGCGGCCTTTAGAAAGCAGGAGCCAAGCGAGGTAGACGTCACGGATGGACTTTGGGTTACTTGTAACGTAACTCCTCGAAACGTTCCTTAAACCGCACGGCAATCCGAGTGGCCAAGGTGATGAGACCACTCAGGGTAGACGGCAGATCACAAGCGGCCAATGCCTCCTTGAGGAGAGAGCCCTTTCCGAAACGTTGCAGACAGGGCTGCATCATTCCAGGAGAGCTCTGAGGCCAGGGTCCGGGACTGGACAGCATATTCTCCCACGGAAGAGTTCCCTGGACGACGATTCAGCAGCCCTGTCTCAGCAGAGGAGAACCGAGCAGGTTCTTCGAACACGGACCGGAATTCTGTCAGAAATGCCGTATGAGTAGCCGTGACCGGGTCGTCTCTGTCCCAAAGAGGAGTAGCCCAGGCCAGGGCCTTCCCGGAGACGAGACTCACTTCACATGCTGATGGTGAAATTCCTATCTAGCTCTGTTCACACTTGCTGTTGTTGTTCTGATTACCATGCAGTATCTGGTCTCTGGCCTTTATTATTAAATTTTTTTTTAATTGCAATTCTTTTATTGTTTGCCCTCTCAGTTTTTGACCCTGTTTGTTCACTATGCCTTATTGTGTTTGTTTGGCTGTCTGTCTCATTCTATGTCTGCACATGGACCTAAGAAGGGATTGTCTTCTAGTTGTCCCGGGTCATTAGGATTCGCTGACACAATAGGTAGATGTCAGTTTTAGGGGACTTAGCGTAAGGTTCAATGACCTGTTTCTCTTCCTGAGCCTCAGTCCCTCTTAAAGATACATTAAAATAATTTACCATCAAAATCAAACATAGATAAACCTGGGGCACTTAACGGTTCACATTTACTTACCCAGTCACCGGAGTTCACATAAAGTGCATATGAATATTAGCAGTTCTCCTATATGAAAGGTGAGGAAGAGTTTGCATTTAGGAGAACTGCTAATATTCATGACAAATTGGTCAAAAGCGACATAGGTCCCATAAGAAAGAGCCTAGCTTCCTCTATTAAAACTGGTAGTTACTCATGTCTGAATTGTGATAACTCTAGAACATATGATTAAAGGGAGAAAATTCACACACCCCATTACTGGGAAGACCTTTGATATTAGACATTATTTGACATGGAGGACTGATTGTGTGATCTATGAATTGATGTGCCCGTGCCCGAAACTTTACGTAGGAGAGACTACTACAGAATGCCAACTCAGACCAAATAATCATCGTTCCTCTATTAATACTCACAAAATCGAATTACCTGTCCCCAGACAATTGGCTAAGTATTGCCATAGTATTACGAACTGAAATTCTGCATCATTGATCATGTCCCCCAGCTACGACGTGGGGGGACTTATGAAGCGGAAGATTGAATGGATCGATAAAAACATTACAGCCAAACGTTGACTTTAATGTAAACATCTATTTAACATGGGCAGAACCTCTTGGGATGTGATCTCTTTGGTTCCTTAGTATCTGGATGTCTGTTACAAATACATTTTGGAACTAATTATTTTTTCTTTTTCTTTTATTTAGGTATAAACCCTTAAGACATTGATGCATTACCCTGGGACGTCTACATTAAATTAATGACTTTTGATACCACATTATTTATACTTTTCAGACTCTTCAAATTGACCTGTTCAGTATAAATATTATAAGGATGTTATGTACTGCAGCCCATTTTAAAAGTGTCTGTATTGTTCTTTTGGTTTAGAATTAACTTACCTCAAGTTTAACATATCCAAGGCTATTTAGCATTACATACTCTGATCTGTAGATCATTTGTAGAATATGGGTATGGATTCCCTTAATAAAAATGGTGGTTTTATATAGATAATATATAAGATTTGATGTATATCCAATGTAATGATGTCATTCATGATGTAATTTTCTGTGGACATAAATATCCACCTTGTAACACATGATTGTATGCTTGATAATGGCTCTATGGATGAGCTGAAACATTGCACCTTATTTTGCCATGTGTGAATAAAAATCACCTTTATACTTACCAGAGTGCTGCCACATTGCATTTTTTGGATAAATGACCTCACAAACTGGTGGATCGCGTTTGTTGGAGGCGTGCACCCACCATAGGACTTGATCCATTATTTTCGCTGTGCTGCTCCACAATCAGACTGTTCACAATTTAACCCCAAAAACAGTTCACGGTCCAACAAAAGTGCATGCACGACCCTTAGTAAATGAGCCCCATTGTGGCTGTGGTCATCTTTTTATATGCGTTATCTATTGCCTCCTTCCTACTAAAATGAACTCTTAAATTATGGTAAGGGGTTGTTGGGGTGGTTACCAGAGCCCCTGCAGTCTTGAGATTCACAGGATGCAAGAAGAACTTCCTCCTCCCACTGTGAGCTGAAACTTTCTGTGCTGCAGTAAGACACATCAGGCAGCAAGGAGGAAATGCTGAGGGTCAGGGTGAGACAGTCTCACAGCCTGTAGCATAAATGGGATTTAAGAACTGCCCCTGTAGCCTTTCAGGCTCATTATCATAATTTTAAAAGTTGATTTTATAAGGAAGGAGGCCATGGATAACTAATATAAGAAGATTACCACAGTCTTGGTGCCTAGATCTATGAGTAAATGATAGAGTCATTGCTGACCAGCTTTGTTGAACACCTCAAAAACAACATCTGGGGTCTTCATAAAGTTAAGTACTCCACCTCCACCTATCTTTTATATATAAAAAAAAATTCCAACCAAAAACCTATTTTAAAAAGTAGACGTTATAGTTACTTTTTGCTAATAAATTTTACTGTTATGGAATTATACACTTAAAATATTACTATTACAGGCGGTCCCCTACTTAAGAACACTCGACTTACATACGACCCCTAGTTACAAACAGACCTCTGGATATTGGTAATTTATTATACTTTAGTCCTAACTTCAGATCACCTGAACCCTGAAGAAGAGGAGCCAGGAACATCCACAAGATAGCAATCTATTTTTCATATAAATGCTGATTTGGTGTTGTGTACTGCTAGACAATTATGTGTTATTGTTTCTTCTCTTTTTATCTACTGTATATACTGGCGTATAAGACTACTTTCTAACCCCTTAAAATAATGGCTACAGTGGGGGGTCGTCTTATACGCCGGATATACGGGGGCCGCACTGTGTGAGGTGTTTTTTTCCCCGTCAGCGCGCAGAGAGCCGCTTCCTGGGACCGCGCGGCAGTCCGCCTCTCACAGTCATTAGAAGAGGCTTAGTACGCGCTGACGGGGCGGCGCGCTGTATGCTAATGCAGCCGCCCTGTCACGCGCTGACGGGGCGGCGCGCTGTATGCTAATGCAGCCGCCCTGTCACAGCGGTCGGCGTCACAGAGCTGGGGGTCACAGTCGGCACTTACAGAAGCATGTCGGATCTTCATTAATATCGCAGCTTACAGTTATGATCACCAGGCACTTGCTCTCTTGTTTGTTTTGCAAAGTTTTAAGCAGACTTTTTTTCATTTGG
>CM033642.1:185323101-185338969 GCA_019512145.1 Engystomops pustulosus | reverse complement strand
AAAAAATTCTTGGAAAGGGGTTACCCTAAAAAAATTATTGACAAAAATAGGAATCTTGCCAACACTTACAATAGGAAGGATTTACTTAGACCTAAGAGCAAAAGGCACAACTCCAGTCGAATTCCATTTATTTCTACCTTTTCCGATGAAAGTGACCGAATATCTTACATAATAAAAAAACACTGGAATACAATAGTGAAGGAATCCACCGGTGTGCCTGAATTCCGTAATCCCCCCCTCTTCTCATACAGGCGGGCCAAGAATATTGGTGACCGTATTGTGAGGTCAGATGTGGGACCATTAAGATCGTCTATACAAACGGGTCAGATGGGAATTACACACACTGGGAGTTTCCCATGCAGATCATGCATCAACTGCTCACTGATGCAAAAAGGCAAGTCTTTTACACATGAAGGAGTTTCTTACAAAATACGACATTGTGTACTAGTGACCATGTAATTTACATGTTGATATGTCCATGTGAACTAAAATACATTGGTGAAACCACAAACGAATTCAAGGTCAGGATTACACCGCATAAATATACGATACGTAAAAAGAGACGGGATCTTCCCGTTAGTCGACACTTTTTTGAAAAAGGACATAACGATTCACAATTGCGCTTTATCCTCATTGACCACATTCCTCCATTGAGAAGAGGTGGTGACAGGGCACAACTTCTCAGAAAATGTGAATTAAAATGGATCCATCGATTACACAGTAAAACATGCCCATCGGTTTGTACACCTTCTCCACGTCTCCTCCTACTCATTCATGAAAAACAATTGTTTCAGCTTGGCCACCTGTTGTATCATGCTGTGTTCAGTGCCAAACCGGAAGTGTATACTTTGATGAGTCTTTCTTACATGAAGGAGTTTCTTACAAAATACGACATTATTTAACGTGTACTAGTGACCATGTAATTTACATGTTGATATGTCCATGTGGACTAAAATACATTGGTGAAACCACGAACAAATTCAAAGTCAGGATTACACAGCATAAATATACGATACGCAAAAAGAAACGGGATCTTCCTGTCAGTCGACACTTTTTTGAAAAAGGACATAACGATTCACAATTACGCTTTATCCTCATTGACCACATTCCTCCATTGAGAAGGGGTGGCGACAGGGCACAATTACTCAGAAAATGTGAATTAAAATGGATCCATCAATTAAATACACTCCATCCATATGGTTTGAATATTGAATTTAATATAAATAGCATAGGTCTCCAAACTGATGGGCGTGTTTTACTGTGCTTACTGTTGCACTATGTCACTTTATGATGATGGCACACTTCATAATAATATATTGACATTACTGATCACTTTATAACATGTATATGAATAATGTTATTACTTGTTTGTCACTTTTCTGTATGATGTATACTGAATTACTGTCACTTACCATTGACCAATCAGCGGGTCGGTTGGTCCTTAAATAGTTGGCTGTTTCTTACTCACGCTATGCTTGATAAAGGTGTAACGGTACACAGAAACCTCACTTTTTATGGAATAAAGCTTCACCCCTTTCACCACTACAAGGAGTGCTAGTGCTATAAATAGATAGATAGATAGATTAAAAAAAAAATAGATAGATAGATGGATAGATAATAAATCGACAGATCATAATAAAAAATAAAGAATATGAATTTCAAAGTCTAAACTGCTACATAGAATAACTCGGCCTTCCTTCCTTGATGATTATATTGGTGTCTAAGAGGTTGGGTCAGGGTGCTTAACCCTGCGTACTGCTCTCCCTTAAAGGGGTATTCCCGGGAAGACAATATTCTTAAATTTACTCAGGATGACAAAATATCACATTCTCTAATTTACTGTTTTAACCCCTTATCACCAACACTAGTTTTCAGCTCAATGACCAGTTGGTCTAATGAGAAGAGGGCTGCCCTTATCCAAGATGGCCGCCATCTACTCAATACCTTAAATACACATGCACCATCCAAGCCGATTACCTCACTTCCGGTTTCCTGGAGGTCAAAGTATACACTTCCTGTTTGGCAATGAACATGGCTTGATACAACAGGTGGCCAAGCTGAAACAATTGTTTTTCATGAATGAGTAGGAGGAGACGTGGAGGAGGTCTACAAACTGATGGGCGTGTTTAGGTGTACAGTGTATCCGCCATTTATTGGCTAATGCCAATAAGAGTCCCCAATTTATTGATTTTGTCTGTGAGGGTTTACTATTTGTGTTGTCTCACAATGCCTTTTTGTTCGATGGTCGTTGGTTTGTCCAGAGATTGGGCACGGCGATGGGCACCCCTGTTGCCTGTACTTTTGCTAACCTATTCCTCGCATTTTTTGAGGATCGCTATGTCTACTCTCTGGATAACCCTTACGCCTCAAACATTAAGGCTTACCATCGTTATGTAGACGACGTGTTCATTGTATGGGAGGGCACACGCTCCGAGTTCTTTGCTTTTGTTGAGTATCTCAACACAAACAACAATATGAACATGCACTTTACTGCTGTTCATGGTGGCAAAACCCTTGATTTTTTAGATGTTAAAGTCTTCGAGAATCAGGGTGAACTATGCACTTCTGCGTTCAGAAAGGAGACAGCCACTAATTCGATTTTGCATTTTAACAGCCATCACCCATTCCATACAAAAAAGAGTCTGCCATATGCCCAGTTTTTAAGACTCAGACGTATTAATAATAGTGACACTCTGTTCTGTCTACAAGCTAGAGAACTGGGGGAACGACTGATGGATAGGGGTTACCCTAGTGAGATTGTCTTAGAGGCCTATATGAAGGTCACCACATTGTCACAAAAAGAACTGTTATACACTAAGAACAAACGTAGGGGTAGGCACAGTTCAGGGAGTCACAGACTCGTTGATGGTAATAAAAGGTTCACCTTTTCTTTTGAATTTAGCCCATGTGAATTAGCTATACGTCAGGCCATCTCTAGGAATTGGGGTATCCTGAGTCGAGATTCCCAGCTAAAAGATATCACTGGCGAGCGTCCATGTGTTGCCTTTAGACGATGTCCCACAATACGAGGTATGCTGGTACGGAGTAATTTTTCCACACAATCTCAAACGTGGTTAGAGAAAAGTATCCCTATAGGTAATTTTAGGTGCGGTTCTTGTAAATTTTGTGAATTTAACAGTCAATTAAAAATCATTCAGTTGGGGGGCATCACATATAAGGTGAAACACTTTATTTCATGCAAATCCACCTATATAGTGTATGTTATTTTTAGCCCATGCAATTTCTTCTATATTGGGAAAACCATACGCAAACTATATGTCAGATTCAGGGAACACCACAAATCGATTGTCACGGGGGACGGTTGCCCCCGACTAATCGATCATGTTAGAAGGCAACACGGAGGAGACCCACGGGTCTTACGTTTTGCTGGCATTGAACAGGTTAAAGTTGATCCTCTTGGTGGGGACAGGAAAAAACAGTTGCTCAGGCAGGAGAGTAGGCACATCATTCGTTTTGATGCCAGGGGTACGCTTGGTTTAAATGAGAAAAATGATTATAGCTGCTTTTTGTAAATAACTCTCCCTCGATTACACTTGGACCTTTTCGCATCAACCTTATCCACGTCGCAAGTTGGCCCGTTTCGAGGGGACGCGATGTAGGTAGTTAAACATTAATTGTGTCCTGTGCTGTATTATAACTTACCACAGTAGGTCCTATTCTCGGCGTTTTATGCTGATTTGTTTTTATCTTGTATTATTGTATTGATTTTACTGTCACATTTACACATATGTTTTATTGTTGTATTAATGTTACCATGACGCCGCCGACCGGCTTGGACGCATATATTGTGCGCCACGCCGGAAGACGACGTCATTTGGCTTGAGAAAGCGCTGTACTAGCGCGAAACGGCCCGTCGCCTGGCCCCGCTCTGTTTTCTGTACGCACCTCAATAAATTGAACTCTTCGCACGATATTGGTGAGTGCCGCTACACTTTGTTCTTTTTATGGATCGTCTTCGCTCTTGCTGAGCACCACCATGATATCATTTTGATGCATGAAGGCATTACCATCCTGTCTGAACCCCCGCCGGGACGTTCTAGTGTTTTGTGTTATAGTGGTCGGATGGTGCCAGACTCTTGTTCTACTTGTTTTTTGGTTTTACTGTGTTTACTTTTGCACTATGTCACTTTATGATGATGGTACACTTCCTAATAATATATTGGCACTACTGGTCACTTTATAACATGTATATGAATAATGTTATTACTTGTTTGTCACTTTTCTGTATGGTCACTTTTCTGTATGATGTACACTGAATTACTGTCACTCACCATTGACCAATCAGCAGGTCTGTTGGTCCTTAAATAGTTGGCTGTTTGTTACTCACACTATGCTTGATAAAGGTGTAACAGTACACCGAAACGTCGCTTCACCCCTTTCACCACTACAAGGAGTGCTGCCTCTTCACTGAACCTAGATAGATAGATAGGAGATAGATAGATAGATAGGAGATAGATAGATAGATAGATAGATAGATTCAAGGAGCTGAAATAAAAAGTATAGAGACCAGGTGTAGGAAACAAGATATGTTTCTGCATCAGTGTAGCTGCAGCATTCTCAAGGTATGTAGAGCTCACAATGCTTAAAGACAAATGGTAGATTTCCTTTACGGTCTAGAACCACTACAGGGTCCTCCTTTACTCTGTTGGGTCAGTACCAGCAGTACAAGTAACAGGACAAAGTTCAGGAGTGAAGAGTCCGGAAACATGTCCAGGAGCAGCAACCAGGAAAACATGGAATGGGGATCTGGACACGAGTAACTTATTGTAGCTGAGATCTCTGTCTTGTGGGTCTCTGTGGGTTTAACTATTACAGGGTGCACTGTGACTACTGCTACTGTTATGGGGGCTCTGTGGTTCTTATTACTACTGTGGGGGGCACTGTGGTTCTTATTACTACTGTGGGGGCTCTGTGGTTCTTATTACTACTGTGGGGGCACTGTGATTCTTAATACTACTGTGGGGGCACTGTGATTCTTATTACTACTGTGGGGGGCACTGTGATTCTTATTACTACTGTGGGGGGCACTGTGATTCTTATTACTACTGTGGGGGGAATCTTGCCAACACTTACAATAGGAAGGATTTACTTAGACCTAAAAACAAAAGGCACAACTCCAGTCGAATTCCATTTATTTCTACCTTTTCCGATGAAAGTGACCGAATATCTTACATAATAAAAAAACACTGGAATACAATAGTGAAGGAATCCACCGGTGTGCCTGAATTCCGTAATCCCCCCCTCTTCTCATACAGGCGGGCCAAGAATATTGGTGACCATATTGTGAGGTCAGATGTGGGACCATTAAGATCGTCTATACAAACGGGTCAGATGGGAATTACACGCACTGGGAGTTTCCCATGCAGATCATGCATCAACTGCTCACTGATGCAAAAAGGCAAGTCTTTTACACATGAAGGAGTTTCTTACAAAATACGACATTATTTAACGTGTACTAGTGACCATGTAATTTACATGTTGATATGTCCATGTGGACTAAAATACATTGGTGAAACCACGAACGAATTCAAGGTCAGGATTACACAGCATAAATATACGATACATAAAAAAAAACGGGATCTTCCCGTTAGTCGACACTTTTTTGAAAAAGGACATAACGATTCACAATTGCGCTTTATCCTCATTGACCACATTCCTCCATTGAGAAGAGGTGGTGACAGGGCACAACTTCTCAGAAAATGTGAATTAAAATGGATCCATCGATTATACACACTCCATCCATATGGTTTGAATATTGATTTTAATATAAATAGCATAATCTAACACAGGAGCAGACATGGTGGAGTGTTGGTACCTTGGCATGAATGTATTCTTTGTCCCTACCATCTCTTGTATTATGTAACGCTAGATTGTTCTTTACATCCAACTAATACCTATGTCTTTATGTATACAGAGTTCAAGACATACATTGAAAACCCCCATCGGATGGACGGTTTTCCCACGTCTCCCATTCAAATTCTATTGGCCCGGCATAACCCTCTAGCAACTCCCCAGACCTTCATCCACGACTCTATAAGGTGGGATTGTCATCCCAATTGGCGATTACACGTTCGGGACAATGGTACTATATGCCCATCTTGCTTCAGGTCTGTCGTCCGATGGATCCTGCGGCACTAGGGAGGTACTTGGCACGAATGAGTCCTCTGTACACTGGGGACGAACAATATGTGCTGATCCACATAACGTGCGCTAAAAATAATGGTATTTTAATACATATCTCTTGTCATATTGGTGTTGGTCTAATAAGAAGAGGGCTGCCCTTATCCAAGATGGCCGCCATCAACTAAATACCTTCAATACACATGCACTATCCAAGCCGATTACCTCACTTCCGGTTTCCTGGAGGTCAAAGTATACACCCAGTAGTATACAGCCTGCCCCCGTAGTACAGAGCCACCCCAGCCTTCTCCTAGTAGTATACAGCCACCTCAGACTGCCCCCAGTAGTATACAGCCCAGCATTGAAAAAAAAAACTTATACAGGCAGTCCCCGGGTTATAAACAAGATAGGGTCTGTAGGTTTGTTCTTTAGTTGAATTTGTATGTAAATCAGAACTGTATATGTTATCATTGTAATCCCAGCCAGAACTTTTTTGGTCTCTATGACAATTGAAATGTTGGGTTGTCATAAGAACCAGGATTAACAATAAAGCTTCATTACAGATAACTTATAACTGTTGCAGCTGTTTATTGTAGACTAGGATTAGAGTACAATAAATTACCAATATCCAGTGGTCGTTTGTCAATAGAATTAAGTGAGGATTGATCTAATCCACGTTGTTAGTGCTTAAAGTAAGGGACCGCCTGTATACTCACCCTCCAGTGGCCCCGATGCGCAGCGCTGCTCCCCCGATGTCCCCGCGGCTCGTCTTCTGGCTTCCGCACCTATCTTCTTTCTTCTGTAACATCGTGCTGGGCGCCGCCATCGATCTCTCCCGGCCGGCAGGTGCATAGTATGACGTGCCCCTACTGACGTTATACTAAGCGCCGCCCAGGAGAAAAACATGGCGCATTTTCCTCATCATGTCAACTAACAGAATTGCTCTTCAGGAACTTTTGAGCACATGAAATGCTTTCCAAAAGAAGTTTTATTACTGGATTGTTACACAACCATAACATAAGGACTTGCACAGGAACACATTACACAATTTTTCGGACATTCTTCAAAAATACACACAAATGGAGTTGAGGCACTGCTCGGTCAACTAGGGAAAGGCACCCTAAAATCTATTTCTTCCAGTATTGCTCAAAACGTTGGTAGGCCTGACTAATGTTAGATAATTATGAGGTTGTAAATTTGGTAACTGGATGTGTCACTATAATTAAAAGGTCAAATAATTAGCATGATTAATAAGGGAAATTTATAAAGTTTTGCAACAAAAATATGCACTGTAACGTTATTAGTTGCTCTTGTGGCCATTTGCCTTCACTATAATGTTGTATATCATTATTTTGTAGATTTCATATTAGTTTTACTAGCAACATTATTAGTATTTTTGGTTATTTTCCTCTCCAATTATAGACAACACAAATAATGTAGATGTAACAGAGTCTTACTGATAAATATTTACTGATATTATTGCTGTGGTACAAATAGATATATATTTCTTATTCACAAGTAAATAATGGAGGGGTATCTTTCAATTACGACCTCCTGTTATGATCCAAATTGGAGTAAAAGTAGTTTAAATTGAAGTGAGATCCCAAGCTTTGGTTTGTTGCTGGTGGATCTGAACAGCAAAGGGACCCATTGCAAAGTATTGGGGGCTCCTAAGGGTTTTTGGAGCTACCACTTGGCTTAGCTGGGTACACGGATCTTGACCTCATTGTAGTGAAACCACCAAATTGCTGCCTCCTGAAATACTCTCTTTTTGCTGACAGCTGCACTCTTAAAAATGTCTCCATTCAGTTACAACTGACCCAGCCAGGTGAAGAGGCATTGATATGCAGGACCAAAGAAATAATCTTAGATGTGGCCAGCAAACAATCCTAGGTTAGAGCAGAGTGAAATTGTTTAATCCTGTATATAGATGATCAGACAGCCTAGTGGAACAGGTCCAGATAGAAGATGGACAAGGAAAAAACTGCAAAGTTTACAGCTTTTTATAGGGCCAGCACACCCAGCAGCCACAGACCTCAGCCTATGCATCCAGTCAAATGAAGCATAATTGGCATAGAGAGGGTACTGGTAGCTGCAGATCAGAAGTGTTATGGGTTTCGTGGAATATATAATTTCAATAGTCCCCGGGTGTACCTACAAGATCGATTCTTAAGTGAATATGTATGCAAGTCAAACCTGTATTATTTTAAATTGTAGTTCCGACAAAAAAAGTGTCCCAGTGGCAATTGGAGTTTCAAAATTTTTTGCTTTAACGGGACCAAGGATAATCAATAAAGCTTCATTTACAGACTGGTCTTTCACCAAAGATCACAGTGATCGGAGGGGTCTGTCTTTAACTAGGGGTCATCTGTAAGTCAGGTGTCCTTAAGTAGGGGAACACCTGTACAAGAGTAAAACATTTTTACTTTAGTTTTCTGGTTTCAGAGTATTCTGGTCCACAGCAAATGTTCAGTTTTGTTCAAATGGCAAAAGCATTTTGTTCTTGAAAAGCTAGGCATCTAATTTCCATTATTTCAGAACATTAAAAGTTAGGTGATTAGTTAGAGGGAACAGCTCTAATTAAGAGTGAGATTCATATGGGCATATTGATATGAAAGAGTGAGTTAATCCGCTAACTGATTGTTGTACTGGAATCCTTTTTTTTGTATGTCTAATTGAGTTATCTATTTACATGTCTTATTTTATAAGTAGTAATCAAAGTATCAAATATTTTTATTGTTGGATATGCATGGATTGCTTTTTTTGAATATAAAAATATAGTACAGCCATAATTTAGATATTAAACTTAAACGTTTACAGAGTATATATCGTGAAAGATTGAGAAACATTTGGATATTGATTAATTCCTGACCCAGTTCTATTTACCTATTTTAGAGAAACCTTTAAGATGTAACAAACAGTAAAATGTTAGAAGCTTTACATAGGAAAACTCTCCAACTCAAAATATAAACAAACTTTATAAGTTTGAGGAGGAAATTGATTTCTCATTTTCCTTATTGACATTATTGATGCATTGCAATAATGGACTATTCTAAAAAGAATAGTTTAATTACTTGGAATTTCCAATGACTATTATGTGTGGTAGAACTGACTGTGGAATTAATCTTTCCTGTAAGTGTACATTATAATTATCCCATTGTTTGACTTTTCCTGTTTCCTTAAAAGAGTAGATTTTTCTATTTCTGACTTTCTCCTTCTGTAGAATTTTTTTTATTTTTAATAGACATAGGACAAACTGTCAACTGTTTCTAACAAAGTCAAACCTTAAAAAGTTACGGTATTTAATAACACTGAAAACTTGATACCCAAATAGTACCTAATGGCCCTACAAAATATGTACATAAAAAATAAAGTATGTAAAAAGTGATTTACTTTATAATCCAAGGTAATATAATTTAAAGTTTAATACGAGCTTTGCTCCTGTACTTACAGAGGACCTATCAGGGTGATTTGGAACACTAAACCACCCACAGGTGGTTTATAGAATGGTGGTTTAATAAATTGCCTTTCTTAAGTCCCTCTGTGGCTGCTCATAAAATGATTTAAAAAAAAATTATATTTACCTCGGACCGGTGCACCATGCTCCTGTGCAATTGCACAGTGAAACCAGCATTAAGTTATACAATTAACTTTTATATTTATGTAAATGAAGCATGAGAACTTTAAGTAACAGTGTGTACTTACGTAAAAATGACAAATTGCTGCTAGAAATTATAAATAAATAATTCTTCAGTGTACCAGAAAAGCAAAATGGTGCTACCCTTTTACTACAAAATACAGCAGTGACATCAAATATTAAGACTTTGGTAAACTATTACCTGTTTCCTTTGGATCCTGAATTGAATCTGGAAAAAAAGGTGGGGAAGAAAAAATTCCAGTTCCTCACATTATGCCCTGGAGATTTCAATATAATTCAATATATCAAAGTAATATGGAATATCCATTACCACAAATCCCTACAAAAAAGAAACTTTCTTTCACACTACAACATCACAAAATAACAATTACTGAGGCACATATTACTATTATGCCTAAATACTAGATATAGATATTTAACATACAGTACCCTACATATAAGAGGTGAATTGGGCAAATTCACAAAAAAACCTAAATACCACAATATACAAATATATATTCCTTTAGTTAAATCAATGTACAACAGAAGTTGAATATTTTACAATAATATATACTGCAACTCTAAATTTTGTAATAATATGCTGTATATAATCACATGTTCACGTGTGTCATTAGAGAATTTTTAGGTAAGGGAAATCCTTTGCCCCAGTTGATGCATGTATTTTAGGAAGTAACGCTTTGTTAGTATTATGGGTTTTATTAATCTTATTATAAGCCTGTTTGTCCTAATAATGATGTTTTATTGGTATATAGCTGTAGAATACTAATACTTATGAAGCAAATAATTGCCAAGTGACTGGCTCATTAAACGCGATTATAGCTGGATGATCTGGTTGGATCAATTGTGGCACAACAAGTGGTGTTCTTACCCAGGGTCCTGAGAAAAAAAATATATATAAGACACCTCTATGAGAAAACTACCCAAAATTGCAAAGCATAGTAGTATTTAAGAGAGTAATTTCAAAGAAGATGACCAGTTTTCATAATGTATGCAGATGCTGAAACCAAAGGAAATCTGTTTATGAGAAGTGGGAGGTCTTCCCTATGAACACTTTTTGAGAATTTTGACTATATATGGCTTTTTACAGGTTTGTATTATTTTCTTGCAGTGTTGGGGTCCTATGGTAGAAAGCGGCCAAATGCAACAATTGCACAAGTTTGTAACATACATTGCAACCCATGTTCGTATAAAGACTGTTGTGAATGATGATCATGCCTCTGCAAGCCATTTAATGTGTACAAACCTATTTATATACATATGTGGTATACAGTAATGAGAATCAAAACATCTGGTACCTTGAAGATAATAATAATCATAACCTTAGGTAAATAAAACCTATCATAAATAAAAACACTCAACAAACTCAAGCGGTTCATTTGTGTTTAACATAAATTTTTAAAATCGAAGTCAAGTCTGAAAAACTAAATCCCCCATATGGATCAATCACTTGTAGCAGAGCCTATACCTGCAAGAATTTCAAATAATAATTTCCTGTATGACTTGATGCCATCAGTCTCTTAAATAATTCTTTAACATGTTCCTGGGTGATGTGTGGGCCTTTACAACACAATGGGGGGTTATCACATTGCCTGGTTTCTTGTACAAATTTTTGCAACTTTTTGTTGCATGTGTCAATATGAGACTTGTGTGTGCCATTTAGGGTTGCTGTGTAACTTTTTAGGCATTAAATGTAGCAACATAGATTCTTTTTGTTCTAAGTTAAACCAGAGGGCAAAAAGTCGCAATATACTTCATAGCTGAAACATTTGGCATATCCAACAAAAAAAATCTCAACTTGAATATATAAGACACCTCTATGAGAAAACTACCCAAAATTGCAAAGCATAGTAGTATTTAAGAGAGTAATTTCAAAGAAGATGACCAGTTTTCATAATGTATGCAGATGCTGAAACCAAAGGAAATCTGTTTATGAGAAGTGGGAGGTCTTCCCTATGAAGACTTTTTGAGAATTTTGACTATATATGGCTTTTTACAGGTTTGTATTATTTTCTTGCAGTGTTGGGGTCCTATGGTAGAAAGCGGCCAAATGCAACAATTGCACAAGTTTGTAACATACATTGCAACCCATGTTCGTATAAAGACTGTTGTGAATGATGATCATGCCTCTGCAAGCCATTTAATGTGTACAAACCTATTTATATACATATGTGGTATACAGTAATGAAAATCAAAACATCTGAAGATACCTTGAAGATAATAATAATCATAACCTTAGGTAAATAAAACCTATCATAAATAAAAACACTCAACAAACTCAAGCGGTTCATTTGTGTTTAACATAAATTTTAAAAATCGAAGTCAAGTCTGAAAAACGAAATCCCCCATATGGATCAATCACTTGTAGCAGAGCCTATACCTGCAAGAATTTCAAATAATAATTTCCTGTATGACTTGATGCCATCAGTCTCTTAAATAATTCTTTAACATGTTACTTACTGGGTGATGTGTGGGCCTTTACAACACAATGGGGGGTTATCACATTGCCTGGTTTCTTGTACAAATTTTTGCAACTTTTTGTTGCATGTGTCAATATGAGACTTGTGTGTGCCATTTAGGGTTGCTGTGTAACTTTTTAGGCATTAAATGTAGCAACATAGATTCTTTTTGTTCTAAGTTAAACCAGAGGGCAAAAAGTCGCAATATACTTCATAGCTGAAACATTTGGCATATCCAACAAAAAAAATCTCAACTTGACAAAAAATATTATATATATATATATATATATATATATATATATATATATACTTAATTATATATAATTATGATAATACATAAACCACATACCACAAATATTTGCCTACCCCCCCAAAAATTCTTGAAGATGATGACATTGGGGGCGGAAACAGGAAATACGATGACAATATATATCAGGACAATGGACTAGCATTGTGTAGCATTTTTGCCTTCACACAGAAAAAAAATATCTGTTAAAGGATGAAGCGTTTTATCTTCCTGCTGCTGGTGATTTTCTTTTCCTGCAAGGTGAAGAGTCAAAGTGGAGATGCAGAATTAAGCTGTCAACGTGTCATGAACATATTCCCTGCAAAGCTCAGAGATCTAAGATCCACATTCCAGAAAGTCAAAGACTATTTTGTAAGTATTTTACTGCAACAATAAATCTAACACTTATGCTCTCACCATCACAGCATAATTCTGTTTCTTGTCATACGTCATATTCGTCTATTGTATTGTATTTTTACTTTTGTACACTTTTCTTCGCTTGCATGGGAAAGTGCATTATTTCCTTTTTATATGTGTCTTACACCTATGTTTCTTTTACGTAGCATGCATATTAATAGAATTATTAAAAAATCCTATAGACATTCTTTTGGTTTGATCAAAGTATACATAGATAATATCAGAAACATTAGAAATATCTCTTATATTTCTACTAATTTTTTTTTTCTACACAGCATAAAAACTTTGCCCTTCTTTACTAACTTTACTATAACAGGGGACTAGTCTTCTGGAGCCCGACATAAAAGAAAAACTAGTAATGCACATGCAGACAGCTACAATATGTGGATGTAATGCTGCTCTTGTCTTACCTCTGTGTACATATACTACAGCTATACTATAGTATACATATAGTATATGTACACTATTCATATACTATAGCTGTATCTAGGTATATACACCATAGCTATGTGGATGCAATGGTGAACTTGCTTGCCTCTATGTACATGTAGACATTTATGGAGGTGTAATGCTACTCTTGTCTTACCTCTATGCACCAATACATAGCTACAGTATGTGTAAATGTAATGCTACTCTTGACTTATATGACCTCTGGGTATATGTAGACAGCTATACGTCTATGTGCATATACACAGCTATGTGGATGTTAATGTTATATAAGGTTATAATGTTACCATTACCTCAATATATATGTAGGAAGCTGTGTGGATGTAATGCTACTATTATCTTACCTTTTTGTACACGTTATATGGATGAAATGCGTCTCCTCTCTAACATGAGAACTTCATTTAACATTCAGCATGATACAAAATGGGGAGGTAGTGATAGTACAATATGCAGAAAATACTAATGTGGTCAGCTGCCACCGATTTGTTTATCTATTTCTTAACAATAAAATTCTCCCACAGCCCGTGAGTCATAAGCCCAGAGAACGTGTTACATAAATGATGCAACATTCTCATAAATTTTAGCTAATGAATTTGCATGTTGCTATTTCTTTTTCTAAATGATTACAAAACACACCCTCCACCTCGATACTACAAAGACACCACAAGATGAAGTCACTCACAAAGGTTTTTGTAGCAATGCAAGCTATATTGCTTCCTTACCTCAGCATGTCCTATCGACATGTCTTATAGAGCCAATAGATCATGTCTTCACATGTTTTATAATTCTTCTCTGTTAAGTAAAGCTCCCGCTAGACATAAAGTGAAGCCAAAGCTGTTAATTATACAAGCTACAAGCATGACAGCGAGTACTAGTAGAGGAAATACTCGCTTTTTCACTATTAGAGTACCTCGCCCATAAAAGAGCACTGTTCTTGTATGATCCTCAAAGTGACTCATAGTTCACACAAACAGAGAACATGTTATAGATTCACTGTTGATAATTCTGCCACATAATACTCGAATACCATGTGGCTCTTCCCACAAAAAGGTCTGTACTGTTGTTTTTCATACAAGGATATAACCAAAATCTGTGGGCTCTTTAGAGGAAATGATTTGGAAAGTCTTCACTTCAATTAGGCAGAACATGTAAATATTCACTTTTTGTTGCATTTCAAAATGTATTTTTATCTTCGTATACATAGGGCATCATTAGTAATGTCTACTCAATCAAACAATAATTATAGAAAGCTAAATCCTCAGTGCCAAAAAGGACAGAAAGCACATGATTACAAATACGGAAATTAAAGATTCCGGGTTATGCTCAGTTGTAGATATTGGAGATTCTTTTTCTGATAAAGTTGTAAATAGAATGAATTAAACAATTATGAAACAACCTTATAGCCACCTAATTCAGTGTTTTTCTACTTTTCAGCAAATGAAGGATAATGTCCTAGACACAATATTACTTGAAAAAGATTTGTTGGATGACTTTAAGGTAAAGTATTTTTAATTATTAGCATCACTGCATCATTTTAGAGTTGTAAAGATTTGGGCATATGCTAATTTATTAACATTGCTCTTATAAATTTTATAAACATTGATTACTTCTCACCATGTCTTCACACCAGGAGGTTAAGAGAATTAATGCTGGGGTGCTTCACTGTACATAGACCACAGTCAAAATAAAAGTGAACAGCAAAATAGAGAAGGAACTTCATAACCCTTTATTTCAGCATATAAGTGAATGCTGGTCACGTCCATGGATGACGTTGACTCATGTGTCCACTGTGCTCAAATAAAGGTTTATGAAGTTCCTTCTCTGGTAAATGCCACCTCCTTCCCATTCACTTGAATTATACTTGGACTGTTGTTTATGAATAGGAAAGCAACCACCCCCCTTCTATTAACCTCCTGGCTCCAAAACGTATACCTCTTTTGGTGTGACTCATCCTCACTTCTTGTCCTGGTTTAAACAGCACATGATGGAGATTTATTAATATTTTTTGTTTTTGTTAACATCCCCTTCCTGTTTTACAGAGTTCAATTGGTTGCCAGACTGTATCTGAAATGATTCGATTCTACCTGGATGATGTCTTACCACTTGCAAATGTAGACAAAAATGATGTAAAATCAAATGTTTATTTCATGAAGGACAAGCTCTTTGACCTTAAACAGACAATTAAACGCTGTGTAAGTACACAGAAAATGTACAAATATACCGTATATACTCGAGTATAAGCCGACCCGAGTATAAGCCGAGGCCCCTAATTTTACCACAAAATACTGGGAAAACCTATTGACTCGAGTATAAGCCGAGGATGGGAAATGCATTGGTCACCAGTGTATATAGCCTGCCAGACCCTGCCCCAGTGTATATAGCCTGCCAGACCCTGCCCCAGTGTATATAGCCTGCCAGACCCTGCCCCAGTGTATATAGCCTGCCAGACCCTGCCCCAGTGTA
>CM033642.1:185292322-185319181 GCA_019512145.1 Engystomops pustulosus | reverse complement strand
TGTATTATTTTCTGGCCTAAAGGATGTCCTAAAGGATGACTAAGAAATCATAGATTTCTTTGAAAAATAAATATTCGTCTGTTTAAGTTATGTCGATAAAAATGTAATAGATTTGTAGTTTTTTTAATGTAATGATATATTTTTAATAAAAAAACATTTTTTAAAAGAGCTGTGCTGGTCTTGCTTTTAAACTTGCTTTTACTTACCTTTTTTTCATCATCCATGACGTTACCAGGGCATGTTCTCCATGGATTAGTTGTCCAAGTTATATCCTGGGGTTGGGATAAGCAACTATAACAATAATTCTGTTCTCTAATATTTTGTTGTGTGGCGGCGGAAATGTTTTTTGGTCCAGCCTATTGCACAGACTTAATGTGCACTGGTCCCTGCTGCTTGCGTATGCTCAAGTTAAAGTCTACCAATAAGAGACAAAATTTAAGTTCATAGTTAAATATTGCTATCCTTAGCCTCAGAAAAACCGAAACCTAGACATAGAAAAACAGCTGTATGTGTTTGACCATAAAACAACACATTAAGGTAATGTTAGCTTTTTGGTGTACAATTATCTTGAAATCTGTGGATTTGAGCAAAAACATGTAAAAACCTAATCCATTTCTCACTTCAAACATTTTCTTCCATGTGACAAAAAAAGCAGAGCAGTACAACAAATAAAGAAAAAGTATAGCACGGTATGTGTCTGTGTTTCCTATTTCCTAAGATTGGAAAACTAGTTGCCTTGAAAATTAAATGCATGTTTCAGCCAATAGGGCTTATGTTTTTTTTATGAAGACACCTGTGTGACCACCACATATCCAAGACTGCATTTAGAAATAAACAATAAAGGTTCCTAATTCAAGACAACAAGCAAATATCTCTAGAATTATGTGCTAATAAAATGTATAAAAACAGAAAAAAAACTAAAAAAACCTTTAAAGTATCCCAATACTACAGCTGACCCATTCATAAATAGAGAGAGCTGTATTTCCTGCTTGAATAAAAGACAACAAGCAAATATCTCTAGAATTATGTGCTAATAAAATGTATTAAAATAGAAAAAAACTAAAAAAAAACCTTTAAAGTATCCCAAAACTACTACAGCTGACCCATTCATAAATAGAGAGAGCTGTATTTCACTGCAGACTTCGTAAATAAACTCACATGTTGAATCCAGATTCAGAAAATTTAGGCACAAAAACTTTCCAGTTCTCTACGCAAGACACAAATAACATAAAAGTTAAAGAGCTATTCCAACATATGTAATTAAAAAGCTTACTAAGCTATCTTGTAAAATTTTACACAGAAAATACACCAAAGGAGCTACAAACACAATTACATTCAGGGGCTAATTTTTAAGCAAATCCAGGGAATAATTAAATATAAAGATGGAACATTAACATATAATCACCAACAGACTTTGAAAATTTCTATAAGTCTTATAGTTAAAAGACTCCCCCATTGAGTCTCTGTGTCTGAGAGCAGAACAGTTCTAGTTTCCCATGGTAACCATAAAGAGGTAAGACTTCATTTTCCCAAAGGTGTTTACAAAATTAAAGCTGTGCTCTAATTGGTTGTCATGATCATCTAGAACTGTTCAGCTTTCAGACACTAGAGCAGGCTCTCAGATAAATCTCCCAAATATTGTGTGGGATGGCTCTTAAGAAGCTGCTTTGAAAAGTAACTTGTACCCTACATACTGTATGTACGTGTACATCGTACACATGTACATAGGGGTGAAACTTTTTTTTTTTACTCTTTATTATGAAATTGCATGTCATATAGAAAGAAAAGGAACACAAGTTTGTTTTTTTCAAAGAAAGAGAAAGACATTCCTATTTCCTATATTCCTATGTCTTTCACCTTCCATTTCCATTAAATCTCTGTAAACCTGTTTTACTCTAATGCTGTTAATATATGGGTATTACCTGTTTTACTCTAATGCTGTTAATATATGGGTATTTTTATCTACTTGTCTTTATAGTTAAATAATCACAGTCAAGTCTCCTTTCTATTTTTTTCATAATCTCCCTTTATTCTTACTAAGTATATCAATGTGGAAAAAAATGGGTCAGAGCAGTTTGGACCTGTATATTTTTGAAAATGGGTCATTGGTGACTGGAGACAATGAGAAGGCGAAGATGTGAAATGTGTTTCTTAGCTCAGTTTATACAATAGAAGAAGGAACTCCTGACGTGGGTGATACCAGTGTGGGTCATGCATCCTGTAATATACTAAACTGGCTGAATGTAGACATGATCCAGTGCTTAAATAACTCAGTTCTGTTATTGCTGTGCTGCTGTCTAAAATCTTCAGAGATTCTCTAATGACTGGAATGATGTGCCAAGTGACTGGCGAAAGGTAAATGTGGTGCCAATGTTTTAAAAAGGCTCTAGAACCTTGCCAGGCACTAAACTGCAATTGTGGGGAAAATATTGGAAGGGTTACTAAAAGACTGCATACAGGAGTATATGACATCAAATAGTATAATAAGTGACAGCCAGCATGGGTTTACTAAGAATAGAAGTTGTCAGACTAACCTGATCTGCTTCTATGAAAAGGAGAGCAGATGTCTGGATGGAAAAGCTGCTGTGGATATTGTGTTCTTGGATTATGTTTTTGAAAAGTCCCTTGTTGAGAAGGACCTGTGTGTACTAGTCATAAATTAAATAACAGCATGCAATGTCAATCAGCTGCCTTCTAAAGCCAGCAAGATCTTGTCATGTATCAAAAGTGATATGGACTCTTGTTATAGGGATGTAATATTACCACTGTACAAATCATTGGTTCGGCCTCACCTGGAATATGTCCTCCAGTTCTGGGCACTGGTCCATAAAAAGGATGCCCTGGAGCTGGAGAAATGCTACAAAAAAGATAATGGGGGTCATTTACTAAGGGCCCGATTCGCGTTTTCCCGACGTGTTACCCGAATATTTCCGATTTGCGCCGCTTGTACATGAATTGCCCCGGTTTTTTGGCGCACGCGATCGGATTGTGGCGCATCGGGGCCGGCATGCGCGCGACAGAAATCGGGGGGGCGTGGCCGAACATCTCTGTAAACCTGTTTTACTCTAATGCTGTTAATATATGGGTATTATTATCTACTTGTTTTTATAATTAAATAATCACAGTCAAGTCTCCTTTCTATTTGTTTTCATAATCTCCCTTTATTCTTACTAAGTATATCAATGTGGAAAAAAATGGGTCAGAGCAGTTAGGACCCGTATATTTTTGAAAATGGGTCATTGGTGACTGGAGAGAAGGCGAATATATGAAATGGGTTTCTTAGCTCCGTTTATACAATAGAAGAAGGAACTCCTAACGTGGGTGATACCAGTGTGGGTCATGCATCCTGTAATATACTAAACTGGCTGAATGTAGACATGATCCAGTGCTTAAAGAACTCAGTTCTGTTATTGCTGTGCTGCTGTCTAAAATCTTCAGTGATTCTCTAATGACTGGAATGGTGTGCCAAGTGACTGGCGAAAGTATGGAGGTTCTCAGTTATGAGGAAAGATTAAAACAACTAGATTTATTTAGTCTGGAAAAGAGACGACTTAGAGGGGACATGATTCATTTATATAAATATATGAATGGTCCATACAAAAATTATGGTGGAAAGTTGTTCCAGATTCAATTCAATCAAAAGGCTAGGGGGAACTGTCTCCGTCTGGAGAAATCAAGGTTTAATCACCAGAGGTGACAGGGCTTATTTACTGTGAGAATGGTCAAACCCTGGAATAGCTTTCCTCAGGCGCTGGTTACAGGAGGGACAGCAGAAAACTTCAAGAAGGGTCTAGCCGCCTTTTTACACCTAAATAACATTGACAGTTATGTTATATAATTGCTTCCCCTAAATCCCTT
Source organism: Engystomops pustulosus (assembly GCA_019512145.1). NCBI lineage: Eukaryota > Metazoa > Chordata > Amphibia > Anura > Leptodactylidae > Engystomops > Engystomops pustulosus. The sequence continues at coordinate 185,315,323 of CM033642.1, read as the reverse complement.
CCTCGTCCAATCGCTTCCCTTCCTTGGTTGAACTTGATGGACATGTGTCTTTTTTCAACTCATAAAATTGTATATTCTTTATTGACAAAGTTTAAAATGATCACAATACATAGAAACATTATGACTGACCACAGACATAGCCGCTCAAAGAGACACTATATCAAAATACAGATGAAGGAGCAAATATGTATGACTAAAAAGTGCCAAAAGGTAAAAGATATCGTATTAAAAGATCATATAGCAAACATAATACCAATAGATCCCAAGGAGCTCAAAGCATTCATAATGCATGTAATTAGGTATGTGCCCAGCTCTGGACTGTCCAACCCCAACTCCAAGGCCATCAACACTACAAATGTGATATACTGTATATACTGGCGTATAAGACTACTTTTTAACCCCTTAAAATAATGGCTACAGTGGGGGGTCGTCTAATACGCCGGATATACGGGGGCCGCACTGTGTGAGGTGTTTTTTTTCCCCGTCAGCGCGTAGAGAGCCGCTTCCTGGGACCGCCGCGCATGCGTGGCAGTCCGCCTCTCACAGTCATTAGAAGAGGCTTAGTACGCGCTGACAGGGCGGCGCGCTGTATGCTAATGCAGCCGCCCTGTCACAGCGGTCGGCGTCACAGAGCTGGGGGTCACAGGCGGCACTTACAGAAGCATGTCTTCATTAATATCGCAGCTTGCAGTTATGATCACCAGGCACTTGCTCTCTTGTTTGTTTTGCAAAGTTTTAAGCAGACTTTTTTTCATTTGGGAGAGGGGTAGTCTTATACAGTGAGTATATACCAAATTCTATATTTTTAGGGCAGAAGTTGGGGGTCGTCTTATACGCCCAGTCGTCTTATACGCCGGCATATACGGTAACAGGGATTTACATACCAAAAACAGTTTGTATGACCAGACGTCTTCCCCAACATGTGTTTCGGCGTGCCAAGCCTTTTTCAAGGTGTCCATTTCGTGACTCAGTTTCTGCTCGATGTGTCTATATTCTGGTCTCTTCAAGACAACGGATGCCTGCCCTGACAATTCATCATAATATCATAGTATATAAGGCTGGAAAAAGACGCAAGTCCATCAAGTTCAACCTTTAAGAATAAAATGTTTTTTTCCCCATAACCTGTGATATTTTTTCTCTCCAGAAAGTCATCCAGGCCTCTTTTGAACATGTAGTCCGCCATAACAACCTCCTGCGGCAGAGAGTTCCATAGTTTCACTGCTTTTTTCGCTTTTTCTCTGGACTGTGACTGTTTGTTGCCTGTCGGTTACTGGATTCTGCAGGATTGTAGCCTTCCTAGAAATCTGGTGACATCTAGCCTGTCCCCTAGTGCTTTGTACTGTGTCCCCAGACCCGCCTGGGCCAGCAGCTTTTCACACTGGAATCCCAATTGGCAGTGGTCTTGCAATCCCCCTGCAGCAGATCCCTGTATGGAGGTGAAATGATGTGAGGTGAATGAAGGGATAATGCCCTTAGTGGTGGCCCTAAGTCAAACCACTTGGTAAGCACAGATTCTTATGTATGTATTCAGTAAAGTTACTTTCTAAAACATATATTAAAGGGGTTATCCGGGTTTTAAAAATAACTGAGGCCCCTTCCCTTCCTTGGTTGAACTTGATGGACATGTGTCTTTTTTCAACTGTATAAGCTATGGTGCTATGAAAATGCTTAGCAATGTCAGTAAATTAGATTAATTTAATTAATGAACTCTGGGGCTAGAGGAACTTATATACATTGTCCAGTCTTACTCAGATCTCCCCTGTTATTGCGATTTCCCGCATACCAATCAAGATGGATAGTCGGGAAGAAACAAATTGATCTTTTTCCACAAATCTGCACAAGCATGGCTCTCCTGCTAGCTACACACAAAGGGCATCACATTACCCACCCAGAGTAAGCAGGGAGCAGCAGACCTTTGCTCCAGAAGTTAGTGTGTAGAATTTACTGTCTAAGCAAAGCATGGTTTCACAGACAAGAGAAAAGCAGCACAGCCATTGGAGACAGCTGCAAAGAGCCATTCTGCTCACCAATACAGTAACTCTTCCAAATGCTAATAATCGCTGCCACCAATCATTACATCCTACAGGATGCCTTCTCCAAGAACTTTAAACATACATCCAAACACACTTTTTTGGCATGATACAAGTTCACCCAAACAAACACTGCTTACAGTAGAACACAAGCTTAAGCCTAGCAAGCAAACATTCAAAGAGTAAATTGCCTCTCTGAATTTATCATAGTTTTACAGTATATGAGGCTGGAAAAAGATGCAAGTCCATCAAGTCCAACCTTTGTTTACTCCAGTTTGTTTTTATTTTAAATTTAAGTATTTTTTTTGACTATTTACTGGTCTGGACCTCACAGAGTTAACTCCGACTAGAAATAGTCTGTTCAATATTAGTTAGGAAAACTAAACAATATAGATTACTTGTCATTAACCATACTACCTCAAGAATGTTTAATTTACATCATAAAAGAGATAGGTATAAGTTGCACGTAATGTCTACACAGGAGGTAGATTGGAAATGTAAACTTGCAAATGACATGATTAATCTATTCAATAACATCTGTATGTTAAGAAATTTTGGAAAAATTAATAAAAACTTATTAAAAAAAAAAAACAAGTGGACAAGATGATATATGGACTATGTGCAAACAATAAATATTTTTAATTTCGTAACTCAATTTATAATTCTCATCAGTGAGCACTTTTTTAGTCAATCACTTATTAGTTATGTTTATGGTGATATTTTTATCACTTATATTAAATTTAAAGCGTAACTGTAAAGTTATAATGATTTCACCAATTTCTCATGTGATTCCCCCTTTAACCCCCTAAGAACCCCTTTTTCGTTTTTGCGTCTTTATTTTTCACTCCCGACCTTCAAAAATCTATAACTTTTTGATTTTTCCATGTAGAGAGCTGTGTGATAGGAGCTAAAACAGCAATAAAACTGAATAACATTGTAAAGTAAGGGGTTTAAATGATCTTTATTGTGTTAACATCAGTAGGGGATTGAGATGTGAGAATTTTCTTTCGTGGGGAAAGCCCTGTAAAGGAAATCTACCATCAAAATCTATCATGATAACCAATGTCCCATACACATAGATCCAGGCCTCTGACTATGGTAATCTCCTTATATATGTTATCCATGGCCTTCCTTACGAGGAGGTTCTATGGTTGATAAATTGTCAAGGATCTCTGGAGAAAGAATTTTTGTCCCAGGGGCCTCCACCACACTTAATCCGGCCCTGCAAATAAATTTCTCAGGCCATGTAAACTACTTTATATATATAAAAACTGATACAGAGAAATAAAGATAAACTACATAACAGTTAGGACCGTCCAACCTAAGACTTTAACTAATAATAATGTTTATTGTCCTATTTCAAGTTGTTGTTTTAGTCTTGTAAGAAAATGCAATTGATATTCTCTAGCTGTCATCTAATTACTGTATATACTGGCGTAAAAGACTACTTTTTAACCCCTTAAAATAATGGCTACAGTGGGGGGTCGTCTTATACGCCGGATATACGGGGGCCGCACTGTGTGAGGTGTTTTTTTCCCCGTCAGCGCGTAGAGAGCCGCTTCCTGGGACCGCCGCGCATGCGCGGCAGTCCGCCTCTCACAGTCATTAGAAGAGGCTTAGTACGCGCTGACGGGGCGGCGCGCTGTATGCTAATGCAGCCGCCCTGTCCCAGCTCTGTGACGCCGACCGCTGTGACAGGGCGGCTGCATTAGCATCATTGCTTCCATGCTCTCAGATTTATGAAATAGTCTAATCTTTGAAAAAACGAGTTTTAGTGCCATTGCTCCACACCTTTCGCCCCAATCAGTGTTCGTGCATATGCAAAATAACCCTCACAAGGGCACCATAGAATACTTACCTCGTACTTACCTTACTATGGTCTCACTCCACATGGCCCCCCATCCCCTCTTTGTCTTCGCCCACACTGCTTACAGTAGAACACAAGCTTAATCCTAGCAAACAAACATTCAAAGAGTAAATTGCCTCTCTGAATTTATCATAGTTTTACAGTATATGAGGCTGGAAAAAGACGCAAGTCCATCAAGTCCAACCTTTAAGAATGAAACAAATGTTTTTTCCCAATAACCCGGGATATTTTTTCTCTCCAGAAAGGCATCCAGGCCCCTCTTGAACATGTACATAGAGTCCGCCATAACAACCTCCTGCGGCAGAGAGTTCCATAGTTTCACTGATCTTACTGTAAAGAATTATTATCATTTATGGCGATGGTAGAACCCCCTCTCCTCTAGAGTACAAGATGTCCCCTCATCCTGGTCACAGGCCTAGTTATAAAAAGATTTTTGGAGAGATCCTTGTGTTGCCTGTTCAGGTATTTGTACATAATAATGAGGTCTCCCCTCAGCCATCTTTTTTCTAAACTGAATAATCCCAAATATAGTAATCTGTCATTCTATTCTAGTCCCCCCATTTCCCTAATAATCTTGGTTGCTCTCCTCTGCACCCGTTCAAGTTCTACTATGTTCTTTAGTACACTAGTGCCGAAAACTGCACTCAATATTCCAAGTGTGGTCTGAACAGTGATAAGGGCAAAACTATGTCTCTATCATGAGAATTTATTCCTCTCTTGATACATTCCATAATTTTATTTGCTTAAGCAGCAGATCCTTGGCTTTGGTCACTAAAATTAAGTTTACCATCCACCAATATCCCCAAGTCTTTTTCAACTGCAGTTTTAATTAGTAATTGACTATTTAGAACATAATTGTACTTTTTGTTTCATTGGCCCATGAGCATAACTTTATATTTATCTACATTAAACCTCATCAACCATTTCTTCGCTCACTCGTCCAGAAATCCCTCTGTAAAACCACAAAATATTTTAAGATGCCCACCTGGCCAGGTCTAAATCCAGAGATTTCAGAATAGGGGGGCAATTAACCTCATATATCCTGTCAATTGAAGGGGCCAACTGAATGCCCAATATCTTTACACCACTGCTTCATAGTGGCATTGGATAATGAAACATTAAGAGCTTCTGACTTATTATGATTGAGCCCAAGTCCCAAAATAGCAGCAAATAAATCCATGGTTCTGTACAGATTAGGAAGCGAGACCATAGGTATAGTTACCGACATCAATATATCATCTGCAAATAAAGGACATTTATGTCCGATACCTTTGTTATGCCAAATTGCCAGAGCCAAAGGCTCAATGGCCAATAATAACAATTATGGGGACAAGGGGCACCCTTGTCTGTTGCCTCTTTGGATCAAAATTTTTGGAGAATAAAACCCCCTAATCTGCACAGAAGGTATTGGAGCCGCATACAGGCTCCTTAAAATAGTGAGAAAATTATTCCGGCATACCCACTTTTCCAAGGCGTAAAAAAGATATTCACAGGTAACCAAATCAAAAGCTTTATGTAGTTCTAAAGACAAAAGTAGTCCAGGAGTCCCCCCTGCATCCCTATTAGAGCGCATGACTAAAATAAGATCAAAATCTCTTCTAGTGAGATGGGAGGCCTGATGCCCCAGAACAAAGCCCACCTGGTCTGGATGGATATACTCAGCAATAAACCTTTTTAGTCTCATAGATAAAATCTTTGTAAATAGTTTCAAATCAGTATTAATGAGTGATATGGGGCGCTAATTAATCCTTACACAGCTTCGGGATAACGAAATTACATGCCCTCGACATTTCCTAAGGCATGAACCCACCCTCCCCTATGTAATTAAACAACTGGGACAGGAGTGCTGCCAAAATATCAGCAAACTTATTATAATATAAATAGGGAAATCCATCCGGACCAGGGGCTGAGGAAGTTTTAACTATCTTAAGGATGAGGAGAAGGGTGCTTCCAAAGAGTTAGCATGTTCTTGGGAGAAGGACTTAATACAAAATTTAGAAAAAAAGGAGTTAGCTTTCATTTCATCTAATTTCGGAGGATCCGAATATAGGGAGGAATAAAAGCTATGAAACTCCCCCAAGACAGCCTGTGGGGATTGGATAAATGGTCATTAGATAGCCTAAACTTGGGAAGAACCCCAGGATAATCCCACAGAAAAAGCTTACAGGCCAAAAGCACTCCTAGCTTATCTCCATTGCAGAAAAAATGTATGCTTCATCCAACGTAGGCTCTTCTCCACCCTAGTTGTCAAGCACAAGTTTAGGTCTAGCCGTGGGTCATCTATTTCTTTTCTCAAGTCCAGAGATGGATTCTGTTTGTGACGATCCATCGCTGACTTAAGTAGGGCTTACTTTTGGGCCTATTGGGCCTTCTTAGTTAATCTAGAAGCGAGCTCAATAAAGCACCCCTGTATCATTGACTTATGCATAACCCAATCCAAAGCCGTGATCGTGTTGTCTGCTACTCTGTCCCTACAAAAACTTTGTAATTCAGCTTCTATCTCTTTACATATTGTGGGGTCAGAGAGAATAGAAACATTCATTCTCCATTTAAACCCTCACAGTTTATGCCAGGTACTATCAAAAAGGACCAAAATCGGGTCATGATCCGACCACTGTTGACAAAATTTTTGCCTCAGAATCTGGAACAGGGTAACAGACAAGACAAAGACACTGGGACGTTTTATTACGCCCAGCTTCTGGCACTGGCTCACGAGCGGAGCCGACACCAGAAGCAGAGGGTGTCAGCTGTGTATTACAGCTGACACCACGCTCTGACACTCGCGATCAGAGCTGTCTCTGAGAAATTACTTTTTATTCTGTAAAATTGGGGGAAAAAAATAAAAATCTTTATAAACTACGTATTTTCGCAATCGTTGTGACACAGATAATAAAAATTACACACTACTTTTATGGTATGATGAATGGCCAAAAAAAACATATTTCCAAAACAAAGAGATGAATATATAAAAATATAAAATCTTAGCAATTAGCTATAGATGCCCCAAAATTATGTACCAGAAAAGTGCATCTCATGTGGCAAAAAATTTGACAATCCAAATCTGCTCTGAATGGCACCCCTTCCATTTTATACTCAGCCGTGTGCCAATACAGCAGTTTACCACTACCTATGGGGTATCAGTGTACTCGGGAGAAAATGGGTATAAAACTTTGTGGAGTAATTTATTATTTATTCCATTGCGAATGTTTAATTTTCCAGCCAAAATGAATGTATTGTCCAAAAATATTACAATTTGTAGACCGCACCTCCATTTTGTTTCAACCCCTATAAAACACCTAAAGGGTTAACAAACTTCTTAAAACAGTTTTTCTTATATGTTGAGGTGTGTAGTTTCCATAATGGGGATATATACGAGTCTTTCTATTATTTATACCTCTCACAGTCAAATGAAAGCTGAGCTGCTATATTTAAAAATAGGTTTTGGCAATTTTCCAAAAAATTTTAAAAAGGGCACCCAAATTCTGAGCCTCATTTATTTGGGTGCTATGACAATCTGCTTCAAAAGCAGATAATTTTGAACTTTTTTTCAACGACTTAACACAAAACATATCATCCAAATTTGAAAACTAATTTGAAGTACAATGTGTCACGAGAAAACAATCTCAAAATCACCTGGATATGTTAAAGCGATCCAAAGCTATAACTACTTATTGTGACACAGGACAGATTTGAAAAATGGGGCTGTATCCTAGATGCCAAAATAGGCTAAGTCCTGAAGGGGTTAATATGTTAGATAGCATAATAAACTGTTGATTTCACTGCAACAAAGATCCGGCTGCAAAACCCAATGTTTACAAGGAAAATATTATATTATCATTCTCTGTGTTGATTATTTTACAGTGCTAACTGTAATTTCCAAATAAATTCTACTTCTAGATTCTACTCTAGAGGTCTCCTATGCAGGGCTGTGGAGTCGGAGTTATGATAAAATGGACCAAATCCACATACATATAATAAATTATAAAAATGTTGAAATTTCCTTTAAATGTCTGTTCTATTCCTGATATTCGGGTTTAGGCAAAGGGGCGAGCAACAGTTATTGGCCCACGGGCTTCATTCTCATACTGCTCAACTTTAGGTACCAGTACTCTAGCTACACCAACAACCACAACACAGCACAAAATGCCAACCCAGAAATTATAAATGCCACAGTACAGCAATAAATCCCACCCACCCCAACCAAATGCTACATTCAGAGCAGACAATAATAGTGTGGATCACTGATAATACTAGTTCTGGAGACCACAGGCTTAAAATGATAGCATCCCCCAGAACATAAAACTACTAATACTGGAGACCTCCAGAGTAAACAAGTTCTCGAGCCCTCCCATAGCAGTTAATAATGCTGAAGAGCTCATAGGAGATAATATGGAGACCCCCAGAGGAGACTAACAATACGGGAGACTCTTAGATCATAAAAGTAATAATATTGGACACCCCCAGAGTAGACAAAAAAAATAAATCCTCTCCTTTCCTGGCCCTTCTTCTCCCCTCCACATGCCGCTCTGTGCACTGTGCTGGTTTTATGCGGATCAGGGCCCAAAGCAGCACTGCTCCAGGAGTAGGGAGTGCCCGGAAATAGTACAGTAGATGAGTACTTGTCACTTCTGGGTCCTCTCCTGCAGGCACTTTGCTCTCGGTCTTGACCTAGACCACTGTCAGCACACAGAGTGGAGTGCCAGGTGAAAACACAGGAGCAGAGAGAAATTCTGCACTAACTGCTACATGGCCTCCTGCACCAATGAATGCTTCAATCACTTATGTTACATCATTTATTGGGCAGTCAGCAGTTTTCGTACCACAGCTCATGGCTTATCAGACTGCATGAGGCCAGTTGGCACGGCTTGTGCACCCCTGATCCCCCTTTTAGATGAGATGAATGTGGCTGCACTTTATGTACACACTTGGGAGTGCAGCTCCTCTGCTACAGATTTGTGGAATAAGGCATAGGGAAGGAATGCTGAATTTATCTCGAGCACTGCTAAAGTAAACAGGAAAACAGGACTGTGGAGTCGGAGTTGGAGTGGGTACCATTTTAGTGAAGCAGGAGGCAGAGTTCAGGAAATTGAGGAGTCAGAGGTTTGGTTAAACGACTCCACAGCTCTGCTTCTATGAGGTCATTAATTAAAAAAATTAAAAATGAGAAGGCACCGCATCCACAACCTCTCCATAACATTTATAACATGAAAAAAAAATGTTGCCAAGGCTCCAGGTTTCCCAAATCAGAATCCAATAAAGCATACATGGGATGTAAAAGAAAAAAAAAGTCCTCACCTAGAAATTTTACATTGAAAACTGAATAAAGGAAGGGACTCCCATAAAGCTTATGTAGCATAAAATTCATCTAAAATATGTGAGTCACTTCAGTCAGCCAGCCTGAAGTAAGGGAACTTACATGCACAAGAAGCATGATTAGAGACTATTGGAGGTACTATATAGTGTATACTTCCGACCTCTAAGCAAGGGCAGAGATTGAATCCGTGGCTCCAACCGGCTTACCTAAAGATTGCTGTATGTTCTGTTTCTCTTTGTAACATTCAATAAGTAACTACCGTAAACACTTTTCATATGTAGCTATGTAGCTATAATCAATTCCTCTCCTTAGGTGAATCATAGGGCGTTGCAGCACAGTATTGAATAATAATATGGTTATATTCATAAAACACCCATAGAGATAAAGAACAGCACAGAACAACCCTGCTGCACATTACCTTATACTATTACTTCCTCTTTCTCCTTGAATTCTTTGTGTAGTTCTTTTGAAGGTCAAATTCAGGGCACGTGCATATTAGCTGACCAATATCATGTGTAGTATCTTTTCTTAACTGAATAGCTCGCTATAACTCACTTGGATCACAAGACATCTGAAGCCCAAAGAAAGAATCCTGAAGGCTGGAAGATTTGGACTACCTTAACATTTGGAAAAATTGAAAAATATCGAAGAATCTTCAGAAAAAGAAGGAGGGAGAAACCCAGGTCCCACTAGCACCTTTAAATATAATGCTACCTCCTCCAGGCAGAATAAGTTACCATCAAGAAAACTATCCAGTAGCTCCCAAAGCTCTCACAAAACATAAGTTACACAGAGTTCATTAATCTCCTTCACGCCTGTTTCCCTTTCACTCTCTTGCCATTATCTGTTACAGTAGGGATAGTTAGGCATAAGGATAATTACGTGTGTGCGTTTCTACAGTATTCAGGGGCGTAACTAGGAGAGGCAGGGCCCTATAGCGATTTCGGCATGGGGCCCCTACCACCCCAATAAAATGTATACATATTTGTAAAATTAGACATATTTATATACTCCAATACACACTCATACTCACACATTTATATACTTATACATACATTATATACTTACTCATAGGGGCTTATTTATCAGGGGTTCTGTGCCAGAACATTAGCATAGAAGCCCTGAAATAATCGCAAATGCTAGCGTATCACCAGCTCTTCAGATTATTTCTCCCTTTCCACCACCTCCACAGCAGGGAGGCGTGGAGAGGCGAGTAGGGGGTGCGACCAGCAGGGGAATGGTCCGGCAGGGGGACAGGAAGCCACACTCGCAGCAGGCAGCAACTTTTCACACAAACACAAGCCAACCTCGTATGCTTTTGCACAAAAACCTGCGGTCATGCCTCTCTATGGCCACATGGCATGAAGGTGGGGTAGGCGCATAATAATCACGAATTCTTGCAGTGCGCAAGAATTTGTGATTATTTCACTGTTTCTATACCAGAAAACTGGAATAGAAGCAGTGATGAATTCCCCCACAGTATACATATAGTATACATACATTCTGTATAGTGCATGTACCTTGTAAACACATAATATACATAGACATACAGTATGTAAGCACCCTATATACACACATAAATACAGTATAAACACACCATATAAACACATACTGCATATACATACAAATAGAATATACACACATACTTACAGTATATAGACATCATACAGTATATACACACCATGCATTATATACATGAACATACAGAACATATTCACATACATAGAGTATATTTACATCATACACAAATATATAAAGCATATACACACCATACATTGTATACACACACATACAGCATATACACAACAGATACACACCATTAACACACACATATGTACATATATATCTTACCAAACTTGGCACTATTCGTCTACACCATGCTCCACTCCTCCTCGTAGATGTAAACTAATTCAGTATCATTAAATATTCTGCCCCCCCCCCCTTTGTCATGATATCAGTCATTCCTGGCAGCTCCTGCTACACTTACAGTTTCCACAGAAATTACCTGTATACTTTCTCTGCTCTCCAGTCGGACATGTGCAGTCAGCTCCTTGTTCCCTGCTGTGGGGTTGTGGCTGCAGGTTCCTCTGTGTGAAGAAGCTTTGCTGATTGTGGGAGATGTATTCTTTTGGCAGAGTTGGGGCAGCCATCTTGAAGTGATGCAACTGCAGCAGTGAGATATGAATTGACAAGTGCAAGAAAACAAAGTATACAGCCCAGGGGGTGAGGTAAGGGTGTGCAACTATAATAAATGCAAAAGAACTGACCAGTTAAAAAAAAAGTACATATAGTGACTGGAGAACCCCTTTCATAAAGATTTTTGGTATCTACATTGAGTGTGGTAAATAACAGTGTACAACACAGGGCAACTAGAAATAAGAGATACATAATATTGCAAACAGTAAAGCAAGGAAATTTGTGATATTAATTGTTATACCGCAAAATAACTGATATCACTACAGCGTCCTTTTACATAGGCAAGCCAGGTAGTAGCAGTGGAGTAACTACCGCCGTAGCAGCCGTAGCGGTTGCTATGGGGCCCGTGAACTTAAGGGGCCCGGAAACACACGGCCGCATGTGCCTAACCCGCCTACTCCCTCCCAAACAGGCTCCCATACGCCGGCCGGCAAAGGTGACTGACCACCCACCCCGTGACTGACATAGTGCATTGCCCGCCCGAATACTGAACTTCCCTCCCAGCCGCCGGTACAAGGAACCTCCGACCACACTGTGCGCCCGCCCACCGCACTTAGCCGCCCGCTGCACTTGCTGCCCTCTCCCCGCACTTGCCATCCGCCCTCAGAGATTTTGGTCCATATTGACATGATGGCATCACACAGTTGCGCCAGATTTGTCGGCTGCACATCCATGATGCGAATCTCCCGTTCCCACCACATCACAAAGAAGAGCTTATTGGATTTTAGAGCTGGTGGGGACTGTGGAGGCCATTCAAGTCCAGTGCACTCATTGTCATTTCAAGAACCGCTGAATGATTCCAGCTATATGACATGTGCAGTTATTCTCCCTGACTGAAAGTACCATTCAGATGTTGGCACATTGTGGTCATAAAGGGACGGAAACTGGGTCATCAACAAGTCTTAGGAGGACTGTGGGGGCAGTGCAACGATGATCAATGGTACCCAAGGGGCCCACAAAGCAGTGCCAAGAAAATATTCCCCATACCCTGACCCAGCACCACCATGCCTGAACCGTAGGTACAAGGCAGGATGGATCCATGCTTCCAGTTGTAGTTGCACGCCAATTCTGACCCTACCATCTCGAATGTTTTCAGCAGAAATCGAGGACTCAATCAGACCAGGCACAAAACGTGTTCCAATCTTCATTCTACTGTCCAATTTCGTGGACGTGTGCAATTGTAGCCTCAGTTTCCTGTTCTAGCTATAAGGAGAGAGGTCACCCGTGTGTGGTGTCTTGACGCTGTAGCGCATTACTGCACTTTAAAGTCGACAAGTATTGGTTCAGGATCTCTTCTGCCTCCTGTTGTTGTAACGGGTGGCGTTTGAGTCACTGTTGCCTTCTATCAGCTCGAACAGTCCGTGCCCTTCTCGTCGCTTGACCCTCTGGAATTCAACAAGGCATTTCCGCCCAACAGAACGCCGCTCATGTGGATGTTTTTTTTCTTGTTTCGCGTCGGTCGCAGGTTGGTTTTTCGTTCCTGTAAACCCTAGAGATGGTATGTGCGGGGAACAATACCCCAGCAGATCAGCAGTTTTCTGAAATACTCAACCAGCACCCTTCTGTATGACAACATCCAACCATGCCAACGTTTCAAGGCACTCAAAGTCACTGCATTTCTCTCTTTCCCCCATACTGATGCTCGGTTCTAACTGCAGGAGATTGTCTGACCAATGTCATTGACTTAAATGACACTCAGTACCGCATGTGATTGGCTGTTAGAAAATTAAGTGTTAATGAGCAGGTTGGACAGGTGTACCTAATAAAAGTGGCGGGGAGTGAGTGCTTTATTTATAATAGTATTGGGTATGTGTGTATGTATATATATGCTTATGCTTGGGTATGTGTGTATGTATATATATGCTTATGCTTGGGTATGTGTGTGTGTGTGTATATATATGCTTATGCTTATTTATGTGTGTGTATGTGTATATATGCTTATGCTTATGTGTGTGTGTATATATATATATAATATATAAATGCTGTATGTGTGTTTTTGTGTATGGTGCGAATGTGAATGTATACATGTGTTGTATGTGTGTACATGCTATACGTGTGTGTATATGATATATATACTAAATGTATGTGTGTAAATGCTGTATGTACTGTATGTAAACACTGTATGTATATGTTGTGTTTATACTGTATGTATAAGTATACATATACATACTATATGTATATAATGTGTATGTACTATACAGTAAGTGTGCAAATTTGATGTGTATATACTGCATGAGTTTGTATATATGTGTATAAATGTATTTGAGTACATAAATGTATGGATATGAGTGTATACATGTATGTATGTGGATGTGAGTATAGGATAATGAATGTATGAGTGTATAACTTAATATGTGTGTATATGTCTGTATAAATTTGCATATATCTTTTAAAGGGGAAGGGGGGCCCCATGCAGAAATCTACTAGTTATGCCACTGGGTAGGAGACTTCTCCTGCAAGGTGTGCAAACTAATAGCCCCTTTTACCTTGGCGAGCCAATCAGGAGAGGTTATGTTTTCTGTGGGAATAGGATATTGGGTGATCACAATTGTGTCCCTCTCTCACATTTCTTTCCCCTGGCATAGGCTTATCAAAGGATAGACTTATCAAGGGCATTGTGTTTGAGGATGAGGGAGTAAGGATTATTATATATGCATATGTGTTTGTATACATTGTTGTGGGGTTGTTCTGTGGGTAATGTGGGTACTGTTTTAGCTTTGTATACCTTTAGTATGTTAATAAAGATTTATGGTACACTAAATGTGGTAAATGACAACACAAGGCAACTAGAAACAGTAGATGATCTTGTAAACAGTACAGAAAGGATGGTAGAGATACTTGTTGTTATACGGCATAATAACTGACACCACCACAGCGTCCTTTTACATTGGCGAGCCCACCAGGAGACTTACTTTGCCTGTAATGAGCTCAAACCGATAACCCCCCTTGACATTGGTGAGCCAGCCAGGAGACTTACTTTGCCTGTAATATGCGCAAACCAATAATCCCTTTTACATTGGCGAGCCAGCCAGGAGACTTACTTCTCCTGAAACGTGTGCAAATCAATAACCCCTTTTACAAAAAACCTCAGCAATGGATACCCCTCTGATGGTGATGAGCTGCTCTCTGCCACTAAACTACTAAACAATAAAACACCTCTATTTACTGATGGAATTCGGTGAGGAGATGGTGGTGGAGGGTGTAATGTCGTGGTAGGAACCTGTATGATGTAGAAGGAACCCACACTGGATCACTGAACTGCAGGCTCAGAGACAACTTTATTCCATGCTTCTCATTGCTCTCTATGTAACAACTGCCCTAGACCATGCTGCTCCTCCTCCTCAGTACCTCACTGTTGGTGGGCAGAACATGCAAAATACATTGACAGTAAACATATTAGCAGAACACATATAACAACATCACATCCCTTCCCTCCTCACAAAAATAAAAAAACATAAACATGGCACTTATATTGACCATGAATCCAACAGCTCAATTCTGAAAGAATGTTTAGAGTTCTTTGTGGTTAGAAGGTTCACTAAAGAATATAGTCCATGAGATGGTGGCCGGCGATTTTCCCATCTAGGATAGCGTTGAGCCATGCCATTGTAAGGGCTACTTTGAGAGTTTTCTGAGTCAGCTGTTGGTGGAGTTTTTGAAGCAGGAACCAATATCAGCATATCTCTTCAAACTTTCTTTTGATAAGGAATCCTTGAGAGCCATTAGGGACTGAAGGGCCACTTGGGAGTTTGATGCATAAAGTCCTGTTAAAAAGTGCAGTTGCTGGCGGTGTGCCCATAGAGGAGTGTGGTGTGGCTCTGTACTGTCTAAGGAATTTGTACAATTGTTGTTGCAGATCCCTATGTTCTATGGTGGCAATCCTGTGAGTTTTGTTGATAGATTGCATGAAACGTTCCACTTCGCCATTGACCTGAGGCCAGTATGGAGTTATTTTCCTGTGTGTGAACCCAAGATAAGTAGCAAAAGATGTGAAGTCTGCACTATTGAATGGTGGCCCATTATCAGTTTTTACTGTTTCTGGTATGCCATATGCAGAAAAGACCTTGTCCAAATTAGAGGTTGCAGAGGCTGTGGACACAGGCTCAACAACTGGAAATCTAGAAAAATCATCCATGACCACTAGAAGGTAAGAATGATCAGGCAATGAACAGAAATCAATGCTTACTGTGGTCCATGGACTTTCAGGCAGGGGTGTAATTTGTGGTGAAGCTTGTCTACAGACCCCTGTCGCTGCTTGACAAGGAATGCATGCTTTGACGAAGGACTCCACCTCGTTGTCAATTCCTGGAAACCATACTTTCTCTCTAAATAACTCCTTGATGAGCCTCGTCAGCCACATCAAAAGTACTCTGTCCTGTAGCTTCTGAGGTGTCACGAGGCAATTGTCACGCAGAGGTAGATTTGAGTCTGACTCAGAAAGTGAATGTCTTGCTTTGAAGAATTTTTGCAGGTATGCTGCTTGTTCAGGTGGTTGAAGATGAGCCTCAGTATTGAATGAACTCCAATTTTTGGACCGTACTTACATTGTTTGTCAATAACCATGCTGAAGTGGTTGGCTAGAACATGTTTTTGCTGGCTGTGTCAATATATATAGGAAATTCCATCCTTGAAGTGGAGCCTGCGCAGAGTATGTGGGGGTTATGGCAACAGATGTCCTGAAAAATAATCTGCAGAATTTCGCAACTCCTGCCGTCGTACCCTCATGAAAATTGTAGGCCAACACCCCAAGCAGTTCTCTCTTGGGAGAGGTGTTTTTAGAATTTTTATTGAAGATTGGAAAGTGGGTTTTATGATCACTTCCTTAGTTGTGAATAGGACAAGGGACCAAAAAGGTAACAAGACAAATGTAGGCATCCCCACAAGCCAAATAGCTCTGTTCATTCCTCTGACTAAACCGGGCTTGCATATTAGATTGTTGAAAGCTTAGCCATTATCAAAAACTTCAGACACTGAGTGAGGATTGTGGCAGCCAAGGCCGCTACCTTAACTGGCGCCATGATCAGTTCTGGTAGATTTACAGAAGTGTCAAAATAGGCCCTAACCTGTCATTATCATGCTGGACCTCAGTGTGTGCAAAGCTGTTTTAATTGGGTGCAGGTAGGTCCTATTTGTCGGCAGAGGTTCAGAAAAGTGGCCGGTCAGTCTGAAAACATCCACAGTACTTGGTCAGTTCCACTAAAACTGCGAACTTCAAAACATTATTGGCTGATTTATAGCATCAACTTTAGGGTTCTCTGATACCCATTTTCAGAAAAAATATACCAAAAAACTGTAATGACTTTTGGTTGAATGTCACATTTGGATGGATTTAGTATTAGCTTGCATTTTCCAGTCTTTGAAACACTTGCTCTGGCTGCGTCAGGTTCCTCCTTGGTGTTGCCAAATCCAGATGTCCCTCACAAGCGTATGAGGGACTCCGGTTTCCTTAAAGAACTTGGCTTATGTTGTGGTATACGCAAGTTAAGCCTCTTGAACCTGCACAGCCCCACTGAGTGCTAAACGGTGGTGGATATATCTTGAGTCTGGATGTAATTCCAGATTGATGGTAAACCTGATTGAGATCACATTTAAGAGAATACTTTTGCACCATTGAATATCTGTTAGAATGTTCATATGGAGGTGTTTGTGCCTCTACTCCTCTCTGACTAGCCCGATTGGCATGGCGCATAGCCACATAGAATCTGATTTACCCAGGCTGGCTTTGGTTAGGAGCACAACAATTGGTGACACCCAGGGGTTGGGCCTGCCACTCTTTCAATAACATCGCAGCCTCTAAGTCGTGAATTTCTTGCTCCGCTCAGATTGCTGAACATGAAATGGGTATATACTGACTGATCAATGTATAATTTTTACTTTTAGTGCCTGCCAACCCCTTACGATATGGGGATATTATTTACAGCAACGTTTTGGAACATTGAAGTGTGACTTTGTTGATCATCTTTACTAAACCTTAGATATTGCTCACTACTGCAGCTTGAGAAGCATGTCTGCGGTTCATTCACTCCATAGGAAATGACCACAATGTACCCAACATCTGATGGCTACTTTCAGCAGATCATGCGCCCATTTCATAAAGCTGGAATCATCCAGACTGTTTCCTATGAACATGACAATGAGTTTATTGTACTCAATGTAACCTCCACATCACCAGGATCTCAATCCAATAGAGCGATCTTTGGGATGTGGTGGAACGGGAGATTCACATCATGGATGTGCATCCGACAAATCTTGCGGCACTGTTGATGCCATTCAATTTCAATTCTGGACAGCACTCTCTGAGGAATGCTCCACACCTTGTTGAATCTATGCCTACGAAGAATTGAGGGCAGGTTCTGACAGACCCCCCACCCAGAGAAAAAAGCTAAAATGGGGTCCAACCCCTTACTGAGCATGGTGTAATCCTAATAATATGGCCGGTAGTGGTAATCTGTACAAAGGATAATCGTCCAAAGCATGCAGAATTACAGGAGATTTGTAACTAAGTCTTTAAAATATATATCTATTTTTGATATCATTTTTGTTGATTTTGTCTATTTTTATTAACTTGTTTTGCATTAGATAAGATACATTATTTTCATGCTACTTCTGTTCGTCTATTAATAGGATAACTTGTTTCTCATTTATAATTGTTTGAGCTCAAAACTGAAAAGTGTTTCATAAAGCTTTTTTTATGTTGATGATTTCACTTTCATTTTAACTGTGAGTGTTTATTGAGGAGGGGAGTCTTATCCTTCAATGAAAATTTGATTGGCTCGCTGTCCTTGTCCTGGTGTGGACAGCGTGTCAATTTTTCAGTGGCATGGTGTGTCATACAAGACCGGGTCGCATAGTTTTGTTCTTAAGGGACACCACGTGCCGCACACTCCTCACAGCAGCGGCCGCCCTCAGTCTCGGTCCGGAGGACCGACTCCACGCCTGCCGCCGACACCGGGACCCGGGAGGAGGATTAGATGTGCAGGCAGCGCCCGGAGAGCAGGAGGAGGAGGCGCGCCAGATCTCCAATGGCGCCGGCGCACCACGTGCTGCGTGCGCCACACCACTGCGGCCTCCCTCGATCCCGAACAGGAGGCCCGACACCTCACCAGATACCGGCACCCGGTCCCGGATCACAGAGGTGCAAGGCACCAACAGCGGCAGGTTCGGCTTCACCGGCTCCTCAGCTTCCGTGGCGGCGCCCGGTCTCCGCTTCTGACCCTCCGCCTCGGCTGGGGTTCCAAATGGCCGGCTCCCCTCCGTCCTCCTAGTGCCAGGTAAGTCTGCGCCAGGTGCCCAGCTGATTATAATCACGGATGGCTATCCAAATGTCAGGATGGAGGTCAGGATCCCGGGAGCTCGCCGGTATGCGTCCTCCTAGCTCGGCATTCGGCCATGCCCCCCTTGAGGAATGTTTATTGAAGATTGGAATAAGTGGTTTATGATCACTTACTTTTTTGAATTGACAACCAAAAAGGTAAACATGAAAATGTAGGCATCCCCACACAAATAGCGCTGTTCAGTCTCTGACTAAACCTTGCTTGCATATGAGATTGTAGAAATGCTACCATTATCAGACACCTGAGTGAGGATTGCACCAAGGCCTACTTAACTGGCAGCCATGATAAGTTCTGTAGATTTCAGAGGGTCAAAATAGGCCATAACCTGGTCAGTTATCAGGCTGGACATCAGTGTGTGAAAAGCTGTTTAATGTGCAGTAGTCCTAGTTGTCGCAGAGGTTCAGAAAGAGTGGCCAGGTCAGGTATGAAACATCCACAGTACTTGGCCAGTCCAATAAAACTGCGAACTTCAGAAACATTATGTGGCTGATTTTATAGCATCAACTTTTTGAGGTTCTGCTGATACACCATTTTCAGAAAAAAATATAGCCAAAAAACTTAATGACTTTTGGTTGAATTCACATTTGGATGGATTTAGTGTTAGCTTGCAGGTTTCCAGTCTTTGAAACACTTGCTCTGAGCGGCTGTCATGTTCCTCCTTGGTGGTGCCAAATACCAAGATGTCATCACTAACGTTGAGGACTCCGGGTATTCCTGAAAGAACTTGGCTGATAATGTTTTGGTATACCAAAGTTAAGCCTCTTGAACCTGCACAGCCCCACATGAGTGCTAAACGTGGTGATATATCTTGAGTCTGGATGTAATTCAAGATGATGGTAACCTGATTTGAGATCCATTTAAGAAAATACTTTTGCACCATTGATATCTGTTAGAATTTCATCAATGGTAGGTGTTATGTGCCTCTCTCTCTCTGAATAGCCCGATTGGCATGGCGCATATCCACATATAATCTGATTTTACCAGGCTGCTTTGGTTTAGGAGCAACAACAATTGGTGACACCCAGGGTGTTGGGCCTTCCACTCTTTCAATAACATCTGCAGCCTCTAAGTCTTGAATTTCTTGCTCCACCAGATTGCTGACATGAAATGGGATATACTGACTGATCAATGTATAATTTTACTTTTAGCCTGCCAAGCCCCTTTAAGAGATGGGGATATTTATTTACAACTTTTGGAACAGGTGAATTGTTGACTTTGTTTATCAGCTTTACTAAACCTAGAGCTATTGCACTACTGCAGCTGAGAAGCATGTCTGCGGTTCAGTCCACTCCATAGAAAGTGACCACAATGTACCCAACATCTGATGGCTACTTTCAGCAGGATAATGCGCCATGTCATAAAGCTGGAATCATCTCAGACTGGTTTCTTGAACATGACAATGAGTTCATTGTACTCAAATGGCCTCCACAGTCACCAGATCTCATCCAATAGAGCATCTTTGGGATTGGTGAACGTGAGATTCACATCATGGTGTGCAGCCGACAAATCTGCGCAACTGTGTGATGCCACAATGTCCAATGCGCAAAATCTCTGAGGACTGCTTCCATCACTGTTTGACAATCATGCCACGAAGAATTGAGGCAATTCTGAAGGCAAAAGGGGGTCCAACCCCTTACTAGCATGGTGTACCTAATAAAGAGGCCGGTGAGTGTATATCTGCAAAGGAGACGCACATGCAGAATTACAGGAGATTTGTAACTAAGTCTTTAAAATATTATGCTATTTTTTATATCATTTTGTTATTTTGTCTATTTTTATTAAATGTATTTGCATTTAGATAAGATACATTATTTGCACTTCTGTTCGATCTATTAATAACTTTTTTCTCATTTATAATTGTTGAGCTCAAAACTGAAGTGTTTCATAAAGCTTTTTTTATGTTTGATGATTGCACTTCATTTTACTGGAGAAGTTTAGCCCGAAATAACATTGTTGGCCTCGGCTCGCTCTGCCCGCTGCCTTGTCTGGTGTGGACAGCGTTTCATGTTCAGTGCTGGTGGTGTCATAAAACAGACAGGGGTCCATGTTTTGTTTCTTAAGTTGAATTTGTATGTAAGTCAAAACTGGATATTTTATAATTGTAGATCCAGACAACCATTGTAGTTTCAAAATTTTTTGCTGTAATGGGACCAAGGATTATCAATAAAGCTTCATAACAGACACTTTACAACTGATCATTGCAGTCTGGGACTATAGTAACAACCAGAGAACTTCACCGGAGGTCACAGGGGGCAAAGGTTTCTGTCTTTAACTAGGGGTCGTCTGTTAATTAGGTGTCCTTAAGTAGAGGACTGTCTGTATACTTATAATCTGTGCATCTCAATCCCATCCCGCAAAATATACTCATAATCTCTACAGTGCCCATCCGTCCCAATCCCCCCCCAATATACTCATAATCTGTATAGTGCCCATCCGTCCCAATCATCTCACCCCCCGCCCCCCGCAATATACTCATAATCTGTACTGTGCCCATCAGTCCCATCCCCCCCCCAGGCAATATACTCATAATCTGTGCAGTGCCAGTCTCCATCAGTCTCAAAACACACACATTATACTCAGCTGGGCCTATGCAGCTCTGATACCTCCTCCCCCTCAAAGCGGTAAGTAAATAATCACCTCACAATTCATTTTATAAGTAGTGGTGGCACTGTGGCGGTATTTATCCATATTGGACACCCCACCCCCCCTGTGGCTGCCCTGATTACAAGTGGCTTAGTGATTGTAAAAAACTTACCTAGCTGGCACCGGCACAAGGTCCCAATCTGCTTCTTCAGGCCTGTCCTTGTGAGGGGGAAGCACTCGGCACGCAACACACATAGAATGACGTCTGCGCGTGCCAGCGCGGGACTGCTTCACGCTCTGTAGCAGCAGCGTGTGAAGTAGCCGGCCTTAGAGAGGTGACGTTACAGTGTTCAGTGCACTGTGTACACTTATCGGCCCGGCACCGATCAGCAGCTGCATAGCACCAGCGCTGCGCTGCCTGCTAGTGCGGTGCCTCACCTGCTGTCGACCCGAGCGGCCTCAGATCGGCCCCAGATCTGTCGGCCCACCGGGAACCGCCCGGTGGGTTGAGTAGCCAGTACGCCCCTACTTTCTAGAAACCTGGTGTGCACTACAATGAGTGTTCATATAGACATTGTAGTCGTTTGATACAATCACATACACAATTACTTACATAGGAGACTGTATTAAAATATACTGAACATACATATAAAGTATATATACACACATGGGAAGAAAACAATGACAATGTCTACAGAAATCATCAATGTATCAGTAATAATGTCTTCTAACATACATTAATTTCACAATTATTCTCTGACTTATTTTTTTACAAGCAGCTTCCTTCCACCTTGCCATTGTTTACTATGTTTGCTGAGTAATTATATTCCCTCATTATGAACAAAACTCTGTTGTAGTGTTATTTGCGGTCACTAGTTTTGTAATATTAAAAACTTGAGGGCACAGTGGCTATCATGCGGACATAGTGGTTGTCCTGGTGGCATAATGTGACTGGCTTAGGGGGCATTGTGGTTGACATGAGAATGTTGAAGATCACATTTGTCGTTACATTGTTGCTCACATTGTTGCTCTCATGGGGAAATCTATGTGTGTCATAGCCGATACACATTTGCAAATACTAGATGTCTAATTGGTGAACTGCAGAGTCTTATTTTAGCAGGAATAAGCCCTCATGCCTCTCATGTCTTAATGTGAAAATGAAACAGGAAGACATCAACTGCAACTCATTACTGGGGTCTAGCTAGGGGTTCAGTGCAGAGGGGAAAAAACAACTGACAAAACCTAATTTAGGACCATATAGTGGTATACTCAGGTTCTACACATGGGTTGTACAGACTGTTTCAATGATTATAGTACACTAAAAAACTAGAGTTACCAATGGACTCTTTGTAGTTGGTTACTTTCTAGCTGACCCTCATATTTCTTACTTGTACGATCTGTATAACCTGCTTCTAGCCCAATTATAAAATATATGACATAAAAATCCCCTTGAATTTATGTTGTCCTTGGGTGCTCCCTAAATAATAGCATGACACAAGTAAGCCCCATTATATTGACATGATATTAAATAATTCTCCCCCATAATAATGCACCATATATAATTGATATATGAATGTCCTCCTAATATACTATCATGCCTTATATTTAAATAATGTTAGTTTTATAAAATGCACCAATATATAAATATTGACTCCCTTTAAATGATTCTCCAAAAAT
>CM033642.1:185253475-185289971 GCA_019512145.1 Engystomops pustulosus | reverse complement strand
TTCAAAGGCACTCAAATCACCTTTCTTGCCCATACTGATTGTCTTGACCATGTCTACATGCCTAAATGCACTGAGTTGCCGCCATGTGATTGGCTGATTAGAAATTAAGTGTTAACGAGCAGTTGGACAGGTGCACCTAATAAAGTGGCCGGTGAGTGTACATCTCAACATGGTAACAGAAAACAAGCAAACATCTTTAAGTCACATGGTCGTGTGCTTGCCCGGAAGGAAATGGGGTGTGAGTGCTCCCCGCTCTTCTCCACTGAAAGCTGAGCTGCTACGGCTCTTTAACGGTGTGTTGTCCCTAATTTGTGTGACCAGACCACGGCCACAATTACAGCCTTGTGAATGGGGCCTTAAGCTATATCCTGCAGACATGTGGTTATCTGATTCCTTCAAAGTTATATCTATCTTCAGTAAGGAGCAGACAGTTAGAATACTTTCTGCAAAAATATTTGTCTCACTGGAGCATTATATACATTTATACTATGCAGTACTGTTAAATTTTGCTGGAATATGGCTATAAATGCTACAATATGAGGGGGAGGGAGGAGGACAGTGGGGTGACAATCTTTTAGGGAGATGGGGGTCGTAGGAGCTCATGATATAGGGGTGAGAGCAGACCACAATATAAGGGTGGTGGAGGATAGAGCAACACATATGAGTAGATGGAGGACAGGAGGCTAAAATATGAGGGCAATGGAGGACTGAAGCCACAATATATGGGAGGTAGAGGCCAGAGGCCACAGATATGGGAGATAGATTGAAGAGCCATAATTATAATAATATTATATAATAATAAATAAGTATTGGGAGATAAATAAAAGTGGTGATCAGAGGTGACACAGAGATAACATTAAAGAGGGGGTATTTTAGGATTCATAGGGGCAGTGTCCACGGAAGGGCATTATACAATGTGAGGCCATTAAAGTTGATGTTATACTATGCTTGTGGGGACAAAGGAAGGACAATGGGCTCAGTTTAGGAAAAGGGGAGGAATTTTTGTCCTTCTTTCTCTCGCATCAAAAGTTATGAGGTTTGGCTTTAGCTTCGGAAGCTGTTACAGTGTGCAGGGGATTACCCTATCCCACTGTGTCAGATTACGCACGCAGAAGGGGGGAGAGGAAGTGCTGATGGAGCAGGGAGAAGGTTGCGTTTGAGACAGTAATAGCCAGGAATCTAACGCACAGAGTGACACTGGTAGCCCCTCAGAGCCCTTCGGCTTCATTAGTTACTTTCAAAAGTTGAATTTAGAAGGGAGTTAGGATCACAAATATAAGTAGTGTCAGAATTGGTTTATCATTCTTGAGTTTGATGGTAGATTTTCCTTTAAAGGGAACCTAACAACAAATCTACTATAAAGGTAGATTGGGTGGTAGGTGGATGAATGGACGGAGGATAGCACTTTAAGGCTAATCCCTCACGTCCCCACACTTTTTTGTTAACTTATTTAGACCTTATGCAAATTTACTTATGCGGCTACTGGGCGTGAGTAGCCGCATCTGAGGCTGATAAGTAATTTGCATAAATGTCTAAAAGTTAACAAAAAAAAGTGTGGGAGTGAGGATAGCCCTTAAAAGGGCTATCCTCGCGGTCCACTTGATCCACCTACCACCCGATCTACTTTATAGGTAGATTTGTTGTGTGTAGGCTCCCTTTAAGTAAATCACTTGTTGTGATATTGTGTTCCTTGAGAGTGTGGTGTTTTCCTTGTGTCAATCAAATGCAGTGGTCAACAGTGACCACAAAGTCTTGTTTGCTCATAAGCTTAAATCATGTAATGGCATTGTTAAAGCCATTTAAGTTCCAATTTCACGTTGTTTTTTTAACCCCAAGACCACTTTCACCTTTCTGACACGGCCCATTTTTTCAAATCTGTCCTGTGTCACTATAAGTGGTATAACCTTGAACGCTTTAACATATCCAAGTGATTTTGAAATTGTTTTCTTCTGACACATTGTACTTCATGTTAGTTAATAAATTTTGTGGTATGTTTTGCATTTTATTTATGAGAAAATCAGATATTTGTGAAAATTTGAAAAAATTAGCATTTTCAAATTCAAAATGTTCTACTTTTTCACGGACATAAGTCATAACAGCAAAAAACGTAACTAACTAACATTCAACCGAATGTCTACTTATGCCCTCTGTGGTTTTTTATACATACTCTCACTTTTGTAAGTGACGGGGCTTTGTAGTAGGTGCAATTTTTCACATTTTCATAAAAAAGCTAAATCCTGCTCATTGAGGGACCTGCTCAGGTTTGAAGTCACTTTGAAAGGCCCTAAAAAAGTAAAACCCCATAATTACTCCTTATAGAAACCAAAACCTCAACGTACGTAAAACAACTTTTATGAAGTTTGTTAACCCTTTAATTGGTTACACAAGGGTTAAAACAAAATCAATGCAATTTCGAAATTACTTTTTGATAACCAATCTCTCCGTGTATAACAATACCCCTATGTGGTGGTCACTGCTGTATGGGCACACACAGGGCATCGAGGAGGAGAGCTGCGCCATTCAGAACAGATTATGCATTGTCACTTTATAATGGCTATACAATCGTTTATTTTTTTGGCAATATTTTTGGCAAAATAAGGGCTTTATTTTGCGACATGAGATGCACTTTACAAATACTTCATTTAGGGGTCTGTAGCTTTTTGATGAGATTTTATTACTTTAATGTATGGAGAAAAAGAAAATTGGCAATTTGGGGGGGGTTTTTTGTATATTTGGGGTCGTACACCGTACACTAAAAATACTCATCAATTTTTATCTATAGATCCTACGTTTACGGTGATACCTCATTTACATAATTTTTATATATTTTACAATTTACAAGAAATAAAACAATATAAGAAATCTCCTTTGTTTTTGCATCGTAATCTTTTCGGAGAATATAACTTTAATATTTTTTTGGTAGACAGAGCGTGCTGGTTTAAGGTTTTTTTTACGTGTGAGTGTTGTTAGTTTTCAGTGGTACCATTTTGGAACATTTTTTGGAACATTTTGGAACATTTTTGTGAAGGGATTTTATGAAAATGAAAATTTTTGCGAGTTTTTCGGTTTTGTTTTATGGCGTTCACCGTATGGGTCCAATAATGTTTCTGACTTAGTACAGATTTTATGGACGACGTTGATACCAAATATGTGGGCGCATGCCCAGTGTGTCAAGCCGGGTCCTGCCAGAAGGCAGGACCGGCTCCCTGGAAGTAGATCGCGCAGCAACCGCGAAGGAGTCCGGGGCTGCGATCAGAGCAGCGGACCACCCCCTGGCACACTCCGTCCGATCGCGGGTTTGTTATAATATATAGGAGCCGACGGCCAGAAGCTTGACGTACTATACTGCATTTGTGGGAACGCACCTCCCCCATGCAGTAATAGTATGTAAATGTTCTGGAAGGTGTTAACGTTACTCACGAGATAAATGAAACAACAACACCAGAGGAGGCAAAACACATTGGGCATTTATCAGTGTCTGGAAGTCAGAATATTTCCAGTGTGCCCATGGAACCAATCACACGCTCAGCTTCATTTAATCGTCAGAGCTCATGAATATTTTAAAGCTGAGCTGTGATTGGTTGCCATGGGCAACTGGAATATTCTGACTTTCAGACACTTGATAATCTGCCCCATTTACTTGAAAAAGCAATGCAGGACAACAAACAAGCCAGTTCCGCCTTTCTACACCCACAGGATTCCTTATAGTTTATTTAAATGCAGCCTCTGTCTTATGTAGGTATCCATCCAGGATTCAGATGGTGGCTATATAAGTTAAATAAACAATCAATGTGATCCCAGATAGCGTGAAAGTAAAAGCCAGTGGTCCTTGTTTTTGGTGCAGAGGTTAGCTTGCTTTCTTATCTGCTGGATGTTTCTAAAACCCCCTTATTTATCAATCTACTTAAGCTTGGTTAATCCACAGATTTCATCTAAAACGTACGAAGTTGCTTGGGACACTTCCTTACACACTCAGTGTGGTGGCTAGAATGTCCGGTCCAAAACTGAGCAACTGGATGGAACGAATGATATGCATACAACCCACAAGAAAGGGACCTTAGTATTCAACACCTTGCCACTCAGAACCAAGGATATATCACAAATCATAAGTCAGTTATATTTTCACCAGTCGATATATCTGTCACCGGTGCGGCATCCAGAAATAACACCATGTCATGGGGCTGCTGGGTCAGGGGGGGCATCCCCCCTGGATATCCCAGACCAGATTGGTCCTTCTCCATGATCAACTGTCATTGATTATTCTATAATTAAATAATATATAAAAGTTTTATTTTAGAGGATGGAATGGAGTAACAAATATAAAAAGATTACCACAGTGCACTGTGCCGGATCTATAAGTAAATCTCTGGGTTTACATGCTTGAAATTGATGGAGAGATTTAGTTTATAACATTAGGCTCATCTAGAACATTTTAGTGGCAAGTTTGTGCAAGGTTTGCTATGGCCTGCCTACGGGTTATGTTCCGAACTTTTGGGAAATATAGTATCTATCCGTTGGGGACCTACTACGTAGCATTTATATACGCAGGCCCTGCGGCGACTTTTATTGCATGGGGACAGTAACCCACACGCTGGCCCCAACCTCCCCCTTCACGCTCCCTGGCATGAAGGTGGTGGCTTGGGGTAATAATCGTAATTGCTAGCAATAAATTGTGATACATGAAGAAATTAAAATATCATTTTGGCATCCTACATCTGTGTGTTTCCAAAGGAAGTGGCCTTTAAGACAGGTTCCTTTTCTAACAATAATAGGTATTCATCTGTTCAGAAATTGAACCAAAGTCCTGTGGCCTTTCTAGTTGGTTTTCTACCACTGTGCTATGTAGCCTGATTGTTTTACCTTTTTGTTGCTGCCGTTTCTGCATTACTGCTGGTGTTTTTAAGTCTCAGCTGTGGTAATTGTTTTATCCTATATGGAGTAGTGGCTGTTTGTCATTCAGTATGTCATTGAAGTTAGTATTTTTCTTATACTGCACTCACCACTTTTCGTCTGTTTCCCCTTTGTTTGTGATTATTTGAGTGAGTGTTTTTTGGACCTGCTGGTTGTAACACAATATTCTGTCCACTCTATAGCCCTCTTATTGCATTCATCTTGGTTGTGTATTTGTGTGCATGCAGAGATGCTTGTGCCAAGATTTTACTACCAGAAATTGTTTTGTTAGGGGACCCACACTTAGTAAACCAGACCCTAGTATCCTTTGAGTCCTTTTCCAACCATCTGAAAATGTCTTTATGCTCAAAAAGAGAGAGAAGTTGTTCAGTCCGGAGGTAGCCCAGGTAAGCTGGCATCACCGCAGGCACGGACTAGCTTAGCGCACTGTCGTTGGGGGGTATATAACATTGTATATATCCCCCATTTGAATGGGGCGCACAGGGCAAGTATGGAGCGGTGCAGTGCAGCAAACATGCGGCGCCGTACCGTTCGTACCAGGGAAAAGACAGGACATGTCCTATCTTTCCCGTATACGGCACGCCATATATATTATGGAGAGGGGCGCGCAGCACCCTTCCTCCTCTCCCATCGCCCGCGCCGCTACGCTATGGTGGGCACAACGTTCGTTGTGAAGTATCCTTAGTGTAAGGGACAGTTTTCCCTTCCCTGCTTCATAGTGTTGCTGCTCTCTAAAGCCTGACATCATCCCTAAGTGTTGTTGCCACCTACTGACTATAATCAGTATTGAAGCTGCATAACACCTGCCTGCCACATTATATGAATTATAGGTTAGTAATTAAATGATTATTAAATTATTGCAACAAATTAAGTATTGCCGTACCTACATAATCATTTTGGGGGTGATTGACTCCACTGGCATGAGTTGGGCACTATATAATTATCACCATGCACTGTGTATGCATTTTGGACCAATACCTGGTGAGTGGGGCAAAATGCTCACTACAACCCTAGATACATTCTTTAGTGTAGTTACAAAATGGGGGCCACTTCTCAGGGGTATCTGCAGTATACGTACCTAGGTGGGCTCTGCTAAGAGACCATGGCACCTGAAAACAATTGTAGCCAATTCTGCACTTAAAAACATAATGGCACTATTCCCTTTTTGCATACCGCTCTGCCCACATATGGGGTCTGTTTGAGAAACAGTTTTTTGACAATTTGGACAGCCCATGGTCATTACTGGTTTCATAGCAAAGTCAAATATTCATGGTCAAATAACCACTTAAATCAAAAGTATCCCTGGTCTGCTGTCACACATCCAGTGATATCTCGAGAGCATCACACAGCTCAAAGATTCCCTTCTCTCTCAGGTTTGATGAAAATGGATGTAAAAGATGCTAGTACAACGATTCCAAAAAAACCGTGCAAGTTTTTTTTCTTTATTTTTTAGTTTTTCCCTTTCCAGGTCCTAGGAAAATTAGCATAGTTGATGTGGGCAGTGCTAGGATAGAGGGAAAGCCAATCACCTAGGACGCCAATCTCACCTCCTACCCTGGGGCTCCCTTCCCAGCCCTCCAATAGTATTCAGTGGTATGTGCATCTTTAAGATTGCATACCGCTGATATAAGGCCCTGCCTCTCTTGAGCAGATCTAACCAGTGATGGTTGTCGCTGCGCCTGTGTACTAGAGAGGTTGTCGGCAGCAGTGTCATCATGCTGCCTACGTCCAGGAGAAGGAATAGTGCAGGATCGAGGAGGAGCTAGGAAGCGCAGGGACATGGGTAGGTGAGTATATCTTTATGTGGGACTACTATATAAGGAGCATGGCTGCCTAACCTATATGCATGGGGCATGTGCAATTTTACAGATGGGAGTCACAATTACAATTTTGCTTTATCTAGTACTCCAAAATGCCTGTCCTAAACTGGGAGTGCCAAGTATAATTAGTGCATTTTTTCATCAAAATTGTAAAACAGCTCATGGTGTACAATTTGACGCCTATTAGTCTAGGGCCTGTTGTTTGAGACTGCTGTATAGTGCAACTCCTTATAAATTCCCTCAAAAACCTAAAGGGAACCTGTCACTAGGAGACCCATTTTTAGCACTCCCCAAGTCCCAAGAGCATAGTACATGCACTGCCAAAGTGTTTTTGTAGTAAAAAATTGGTTTTACAGAAAAAAAGATATGTATATTGTACCCTTTCATTAGCATCTGCTGTGTGACTAGGCAGTTGCCCATAGAGGGGCTGGAAAGGAGCGGTTTCCCCCCCCACCCTCGGAAATGTGACCGTTTCAATATATATATGATAAACTCCCCTCACTCGGATTGGCGTAGAGGAGCAGGGGGCGTTGCTAAGCCAAGTGTGGTGTTTTCATATATTTGAAAAGGTCACATGGAGTAGCTGTTTCCAAGGGTTGGGGGGGAACTGCTCCTTTCAGACCCTCCCATTTGGCAACTGCCTAGTCACACAGCAGATGCATGAAATTTACAATATAAATATCTTTTTTCTGTAAAAAACTATTTTTAATACAAAAACACTTTGGCAGCGTATGTACTTGCTTTATGGGGACTGGGGCAGGCTAAAAATGGGTTCGGTGACAGGTTCCCTTTAACATATTGGCAATTTTAACAGTCACAGTAGACAAGCAATCCAAGGAACATCATGTAAAGTATGCCGAATCTTCATGTGTTCTGTGACTGAGGACTACAAAGAGGAGTGGTGTCCATATCTGATGAGGAAAGTCTCAACTCACAGGAACTAAAGACTGTGGAAAGGATGCCCATGGAAGTGTATTTGGAAGTGTATGTGTTACATACTTATCTTCAGGAGTATTACTAAAGACCTATTGCTTGGGACCTGCACACAACTTTTCTTCAACACATTCAGCATCACACATGACCCTTTGAGGAGCTGTAACAGCGGGTTTAATAATAAGAAAAAAATTAGAGAGTAAGAATTTACATGTATTTTGGATATCAAAAAATACATAATTCTTAAAGGGCAGCTTGGATACAGCAGGTCCAGCTCTATAGTGGTAAATGCCAATGCAAGACAACCAGATTCTGCAGCTCAGCCTTATGTATGCTCTCTAGAATATTGTTCATTCAGTACACAAGAAAAATAAATACAGCCGCTTGTAACCATTGCAGATGAACATTTCTTTATCTCCAGTTGCAGTGAACTACTGCCACTTCTGAGTTTTGAAAGGGTAATATAACCTAAAGAATGGGGCAGTCGGCAGCATGTGTTATACATTTCAGGGTACTAGCAAAATGAGAGACGAAGCGGCACTGTGAATATGGATTATATCCGAGGGTAGGGTGCAGGCTTGCAGAGGTGTACGACTCAAGGATCCCAAGTATCCAATAGCAAAAAGTAGGAAGCAGCACTCCGTGTCAATAGTGTTTATTTCACCAGTCGAGATTACAACGTTTCAGCTATCTCAATGTAGCCATTTCAAGTAAATGGCTACATTGAGATAGCTGAGATAGCTGAAACGTTGTAATCTCGACTGGTGAATAACACCCTATTT
The DNA here is from genome assembly GCA_019512145.1 of Engystomops pustulosus. Lineage (NCBI taxonomy): Eukaryota > Metazoa > Chordata > Amphibia > Anura > Leptodactylidae > Engystomops > Engystomops pustulosus. The sequence goes on along the minus strand of CM033642.1, from coordinate 185,281,525 downwards.
GACCATGATTGCTTTCCCTTTTTGCCCATCTCAGGGTACAGATAAGATTAAAGGATTTACAATTACTATATATATTATATACCCTCCCCCATTGCATTAGCTCATTTTCTAAATATCAGAATAAGTGCATAACTTAGATTAGAAGCAAAATTAAAGATTTCTCATTAGAACCTAAAATTAATATAAGGCACATACTAAAAATCACATTTTCTAGGGAAGTCCTTTATTTTTTGCTGATTGTACATTGCAGAAATAAAACATGGCATTTTAAAGATAAAATTTTCAGGAAATCTATGCTATGTACTTACAGTAACATTTTAGGAAATGAGCAATTCCAAGAACAGCTGGATTATCAGATTGTTCTAGTATTTCGGTAACCTTCATGGAAATTATTTTTGCTCTTTGATCTTTGACTGCTTAGCTACTTTTATCTAAACATACATCCTATTTGTTTGAAAAAAAAGTCTTTAGAGAGGTGAAAATTGAAAAAGAAATTTGATATACAGTTTACATATACATCTACAACGATAGTGACTTCAGTTCAGTTCATTTAAAATTAAGTGGTATTGATGAAGTGTGTGAAAGTTGTAGGGTAATTTTAATAAATTTATAAAAAATATCATTTAAAATACTTATTTTTTTCAATTACCGTACATAGTTGAGTATAAGCCGAGGCACCTAATTTTAACACAAAAAACTGGGCAAAACCTATTGACTCAAGTATAAGCCGAGGGTGGGAAATGCACTGCTCACCAGCCTCCTGTATATAGACAGCACCCGACCCTGGTATATAGCCAGCCCCCTACCCCCTAGTATAAAAGTGGATTCAATGGAGACGTGCACTTGATGCCAAACGCGTTTAGGAGGTTCTCCCTCCTCCTTCAATGGCTACGTTGCCATTAGGAGGAGGGAGAGAACCTCCAAAAACTTTGGCAGCAAGTGCACGTCTCCATTGGATCCACTTTATTAATTTTATCCCCACGCACCAGCACTGTGTTTCATAGAAAAGGAAATCTCTTTGAAAAGAGGAAACACAGCGTGATCTCCAAAGCAAACCGGGAGAGCTGATGAGTTTGGAATTACAACATGCGTTTCTGTGAGAGTAAACGGAGCTCCATACCATTCAATTGGCCTCCACGCATGCGCAGTCAAGCAAGAGACAACGCCGAAGTAGTAGATACACGTTTACACAAAGTGCTTAGCAGGGGCCCGTGAGTAACGTTACCACACTCATCTTCATTTTTCATTGTTGCAACTAAAAGAAACATGTGGCTGACATAGATATGAAAATGTATCACTGATCTTGTGGTGTTGATGATACACCAACTACTTCAACAACAGATTGCACCATATCTCAACACAAAGTATTGTGTGAATATCATTCTGTTCCTGACTCACAGCGCTTCAACTCTACTGTGGAACTACAACAGGACATTCTTTACAACACAGGTTTGGCAATTTATCTGTTGAAAGTGCAGATTGCACACTACAACATTTTTTCAAAAATCAAAAAAATGTTAGACGACACTGTTATAGGAACGTTATAATAACAAGTGTGATATTATCCAGGGGCAAATTACTTGAAAACATTTTAGTGCAATAAGTGGAGAATGTTTGTTTTTTTTAGTTTATGCTTGTGAATTTTAAAACGCTATGAATTTTTGATGTTGGAATGTGAACATTTACCTACAATAGAAAAGATCCTAACAAGCAATAATTATACCACATATTCCTTTTTATTGTGGATGTGTATGTAATTAATTTATCATCTGTAGTAGCTACATATCTGGTCTTGTAGTTTTTTTGATTGGTATTAAAGATTAAATGTATTTTAGAATATACAGCTCCAATAAGATGTGCTCTGAATTGCTGGTTGCTTTGGTACTTTTGGAATTTTCTATTTTTTCTGGTTTAGTGGATACTAAAAACTACCCAACAGAACAGCTTTTAGAAAATCATCTGCAGGTGGAAGTGTTTGCTGAGAGCCCCCACATTTCTATAATGAGAAGAGCAGAAACTGGGGGCAATTTTACTTACATCTGGAGGAAGAGAGGAGGACCCTGAAAGTGCATTGTCCGACGACAATGCACTGTGCTGCTATCCTGCATCTGTTGCTTCCTCGCTCAGGTTTACCATCTTCTTCCCGGTGTATGTAAGTGCATTGCGACACAATTTTATTTGTATCGTCTGACGACCCGCCCCCCCCGATTTTGGTCGCATGAATTGAAAGCCAGCGCTGCTGTGCAAAAACAGCTAAATGGACCCGACACATCCCCTATGAATACTTGCCCAGTGGCGGCAAATCCCAAATACCATGAACAGTCCTGACGGAACTGCGAATCGCGGAGACCCGTTTAAATAAGCCCCAATGTGTCTTAATGTGATGGTGCATGGCTGTGGTTTGTACCTGGGTGTTTAACCACTTAGACACTGCAGTTAAAACCATGGAACGCCGTGTCTTCTAAGCGCTGCAGAAAAAGTGAAGCTCCCGTCTGTCACCCATAGGTAACTGCAGCTACAATTGCAGGGTGCTGCTGAATGTGACACCAGCACCAGAGGACCAATGAAGAAGGTGACAGGACAGTGACAGTATAATTGACTTCACTCATGGTATGCAGTGCATTATACAAGAGATTTTGGGGACACATTTTGCAGCACACTTTTTTTGAACTGAGCACTAGGCTTTTAGGCTGAAAACGGCTTGCACAGGTATTTAAGAAGTATCTGCACCACTATTGTGTGCGCACAAACACTTTTATGGCGACTTCTGCGCTAGCCCCACGCGACTGAAATAAGGGGGGAGTGCCGTCGATTGAGTCCAACTTATGTGGACCTGAGGCCGTATTTCACTTGCAACTGTTGTCACACGCCTTATATTCATAATTTCAGGCCGCACAAACCTTAGTGAATCCCCGCACACAGCAGTATCATGGACATGCACTTTTTAGTGCAGTTTCCAACTTTCTAAGGTAAAGGTGCCCCCCCCAATGTCCCCATGGTCCATAGCTGTGGGACAACGTGATATAAAAAAAAAATGACACAAAAAGTTGTTACAAAACAAACGAGAAAAACACCAGCCACATAAATTTAATAATTATGTATTCATTGTTTCTTTCCTAGTGCCTGACGAAGGTCTGTTTTACAAGACCGAAACGTTGCTGCAAAATAATATTTTTGTTGGATTGCTATACTGTTATTCTGGAATAATAAATTCTCAATTTTGGACCAAAAGGCGTGCCCCGTTCCCGTTATATTTTCTCTATATTATATGTGTAGTTTTTAGATTTAGATTTGAAGATATTTGGCGTCAACTATCCTACTTGCCATTTATAAAAAAAAAGGCATTCCCCCTTATTAGCGGGCAAGGCCACTAGTGCCTTTAGGGCAAGAATGCTTGACTCCTCAAAATGGAGAGCGAACATGGAGAGGGTTGCTATTCACAACAACACCTAGCCTTTGCATTGGCACGGGGTGTTTGTATATGCAAGTAACATTTCGAGGATGGGAAAGGAAACATATGCCTCCAGTGCAACTTTTAAAAGAAGGCAGGCTCCATTTATATGGCCTTTAACCCCTTAAGGACGCCAGCCATTTGAGCTTAAGGCTTCAGCCACGATTTTGGATTCTGACCTGACGTGCTTTATATGGCTTTAAATTTGCACAAGGTTACTTATCAAAGAGATTCGAGATGTTTGTTCCCCACATGTTTGTACTTCATTTTAGGTGGTAAATTCTGGAGATAGATACGTTTTGCGTTTAATTACAAAAAAAGAGAAAAATATAAATTTTGAAATTAAACATTGCGTTTCAGGCAGATAGATTTACCACCTAAATAAGTGCTGAATAACATTTCCCATTTTATTTACATTTTCATAATTTCTGAAGGGGGGGAGAAGTGGAGCGGGGAGGTGCCGGGGGACACAGAGCCTGGTCCTCGTTTCCGAAGAGGTGACCGTTCTATATGCCCAAATCCTCCTCCAAAAGTCAGCCAACATCCCTACTCGCCACTGTTAGCCATTACCCCCCCCGCAGCCCGTCCTTGCGTTCTCCCTTCTTTTATCCACAACCAAAAACAACAAACAAAACACAACACACAAAACCCATAAACTTTTTCTCCCCCTCGCCCTTTGCTCGTTATTTGTATCAACTTTTCACTTTTCCCCCTACCCACGGTTTCTTTGCTACCTTCTCCTTTGTCTTCACTGCTGTATTATATTACCTATTCTTATCCTCTCCAGTCTCCCCCCCCTTCTTTACACTTCTTCTCGTTTCTCTCCACTGCCCTTTGATTTCTCCTCGTCTCTATCTTTTTGTCCATTATTCCTTTCACATTCCTGTTCTTTCGCCTTTAACTTCTGCCATATTCACCATCCTTTTTCCGCCCCTGTATATTTCTAAATTCTCCGCCGCATCCTCTCTTCGTCAACCTCCTTTTGTTGTTTTTGTTTCCTCCTTTTCCAAGGTCTACATTCTTTTGTCTTGCTCCTTCTCCCCCCCCCCTCTCTCCCACCTGCATCTCACTCTCTCCCCCTTCTCTACGTACTCTCTTCTTTCCTGCTTGATTCCTTTGCGATACACCTTTTCATACCTCGAGTTTTCTGTTTCTCCTCTCTAATACCGAAGCTTTTACCGTTCGTCTCATCGCGTCATCCCTTTCCCTTGGTCTCCTTTCTTCTTCTCTTCTTCCTTCCTTTCGCTCCACTTGTTTTTCCCCTTTCCTTACAAAATAGAATATTCGCTTCCGGATTTCAGAATGACTATTTTGGGGATAAATACAGTTTGAAATGAATTGTACATATTTAGCATCAAAAACCACCCTATATAATCTACCCATTTGCAAATCGTGCACCCCTCAAGCTATCAGAAACGCTTTTACGAAGATTGTTAACCCTTGAGATCTTCATAGTCATGAAGTCCAAAAATGAGGTGAGTGTGAAATTTAGAATGGTTCATATTGTTCCCTTATACGTTCATTTAGCACTAAAATTTCACATTGACAAAATATAAAAAAGAGAAAAGGGGGAGGAAAACCCAACCATACCATTTGCTTCTGCAATCAATTTCTCCATGAGTGCCGAGCGACCCCCCCACAGTGGCTGGACTTGTTTGATGGGTGCACAGCTGAGGTGCAAGAAAGGGAAGAGGGCGCTGCAGCTGCCAGGGATTTTAGTTTCTCATGGGCCCCCTTGAAGGCATAAAATTTCGTCTTTTTCGATTATTGGGGGCCTTGTGACTGGCCATTTTTTTGCGGGAGAAGATGCTTTTCCATTGTTACCATTTTGGGGGTTGGTACACCATTATGGAAAATTTAGGACTGTTTTGAGGGCGGCCAAGGAGTAGAAAAGGCATCAATCGTACTGGATTTGTTTACTTTTTTTTTTTTGTGGTCACCGATATAGACTAATAATCAGATTATCGTTATTTCTATGGGTCGATACGATTACGGGGATACCAGAATGAATATATTTTCTTAGGTTTTACTTAAACTTTGTCAAAAACAAAACCCTAATGGGGTGAAACATCTATAATTTATTGTATTGCCGTCTTCCAAGTGCATAACATTGTGACTTTTTTGGTACGGAGTGGTTGATGGCTTGTTTTTTGCGGGGCATTGTTGTACTTTGCACCCAGATCATGTCTGAGACATATGGTTTTTGATCGCATTTATAGCATTTTTTGTGGAGAAAAGGAAAAACAATAATTTTGGAGGGTTTATAAAACAGTTTTTTTTTACGGCTGGTTTAATCGTGGGGGGTTCAATAATGATTTACTTTTATTCTACGGTTGTTAAGGAGCGGTGATACTATATATGTGGGGTTTGTGTTATGATTTAGACTTTTTTTGAGTTATATGTCTCTTTATAGTTTTGGGAGTTTGGGGCAGTTTAGTGATTTATGACTTTATTTTTTTATGAATAACTTTTTTTTTTACTTTTTCATCTTTATACCATGGGACATGAAGAGCAATCATTCTGATTGCTTCTTCATGATTAATATTCGACAATACCTAATGATGCAGATTGTATTAATCAGTGTCAGACCTATACACTTGCTAGTGGCGATGTGCCAGTAAGATGACCGTCACAGAGCCCCGGAGCGGGTGAAGGGGTTAAGAAGTTGGACTTAAAGCCCATTCAGGAAAATAGACATTAGACAGATAAGTGCAACACCTCGCCGATTGCAATGGCGAGTAGGGTTGCGAATACGTTCCCACCTGACAGTAATCACCTTACACTACATGGTCCTGATAGGACATAGCGGCTATTGCAGTGGGAATCTGCCGGGCAGGCAGGAGTTAAGTATTTGTATAAGGCCAAGATGGCTGTTATCCAATGATTAGTGTTAATCTGTGCTTGTAAGCTGAGATGTGATGGAGGAGCAGCACACCTGACCAAAGGAAGGTAATAAAACCCCATGGCCCAGGAAATGGATCCCGGGGGGGTTATGGTATACCGAGGGGGGCCGATTAGCCTCTACGGTCTTTTATCACTTTTCCAGAGATCTTTTCAGAGATGATTCCAGTGTAGGGGAATCTCGGAGGTGAGGAGTGAGAACTCTGTCTAGGCCCATACCAGAGCAGAAGAGCCAGCCCACTCACTCTGAAGAAGGAGTGGAAGTAATAGATTAGAGTAGTTTGTAGGTGAGGAAAAGGGGGATCATCTTACATAAAGTGATACCTGAAGCCTAAAGGACAAGCTGAAAGGCTTCCTACCCAGGACACAGCTGACTCCCAGCCTGATCTTACATCCAGGATGGTGAACTATTCTCTGGGCTCCCTCCACACTCACATCTCGGCAACTCTCTACTGTTAAAGGCCGTTTGCTGCGGTTACTGCGGTTAAAATTAAGAACTGTAAGTTGTTTCTTAAACTTCTGTCTCCGTCTGGTCCCTGATAATACGGCTGATTCATAACGGCACCGTGTCAAATCACAGAGACTAACACTCGGGACATAAGGGTTGACCCAGGGATATCCGTTTACAGCAGCCTTCCCTCATACATTTTTGCCAACACCAACCTGCTGAGAGACCTGCCAGGATGTAGGACAGCCCTCGGTTTCCCCCGTACCAAGCACCGTGACAACAGCGTGCTTAGGCCGAAAAACCGCCAGACATACGGGTACTTCGGGACCAGGCTGACTCCAGGCCTACTCAAGGGCTAGGCCCCGGTGGGGATGTTTGCAAGTGGGCGGCAACGAAAGGATGATACTGCTGGGCCTTATACGGCATTAAAGACTTTCCTTTATTAAAAAGGACTGGCTGCCTAACCAGGACATCCGGGTTTTAGGCCTACCAAGGACTTGTGTGTTTCTGGGAATGAACTGTGTGATACTGCTGCAGGCTGGCGAGCGACCGCTCCCGCAACTTCCGAGGTTTAATCCCCATGGCAAGAACTGTACCAGCTCTGCGAAATAAGGCGCTGCCGCGCCTACAGATTTGTTTTGAACTCAGAAACTGTGGACGCAGTAGTAGTAAATATTCCAGCTCCCGCCAAAACCTTCAATGGCGGGAAAACCAGAGGACGTTCAAGCTCGCACAAAGCGAGTAAGCGAAGCGGAACCCCGCCTCTGTGGCGCAGGAAAACATTAGAGACAGACACAGATTGGCGGGGAAGGACTCGGACCTCCTCCTACGGGCTCGAGGGCGGAAGTTCATGCCGCGCAGAGAAGCGCCAGAACTGGAGTGACTTGGGACCAGCGAGGACAAAGCACATGTGGGGGGGCACTCAGACTTTCCAGGTGGAGCGTCCGGGAGTTTTACGATGTCCTAGGAGACATGGTGGTGGTCTTGCGCAGCTGTCCGAAGACCATCGGCTGACACGGCGCACCGAGGATTGAAGGCCTGTCGTTCACCAGGACATGTACCACACAGTTTTTTGACGCATTACCAAAATCCCACCGGGCGGTTCCTGTCCCTATCCGGATACAATCCGGTACCGCGGGGGGTCAGTGGAGGCGCCACGTTGGGGAGGAACGATATGCTGAGCCAACGCCGGGCTAGGGTTGACGCTCCAAATACTTTCTGCAAAAATATTTGTCTCACTGGAGCATTATATACATTTATACTATGCAGTACTGTTAAATTTTGCTGGAATATGGCTATTAAACTGCTACAATATGAGGGGGATGGAGGACAGGGGGTGACAATTTTAGGGAGATGGTGGTCAGGAGCTCATGATATAGGGGTGAGAGCAGACCACAATATAAGGGTGGTGGAGGATAAGAGCAACAATATGAGTAGGATGGAGGACAGGAGGCTACAATATGAGGGCAATGGAGGACTGAAGGCCACAATATGTGGGAGGTAGAGGCCAAGAGGCCACAGTATATGGGAGATAGATTAGAAGAGGCCATAATATTATAATAATAATAATAATTATTATTATTATTATTATTATTATTATAATATAAGTATTGGGAGATAAATAAAAGTGGTGATCAGAGGTACACAGAGATAACATTAAAGAGGGGGTATTTTATGGATTCATAGGGGCATTGTCCACTGGAACGGGCATTATACAATGTGAGGCCATTAAAGTTGATGTTATACTATGCTTGGGTGGGGACAAAGGAAGGAACAATGGGCTCAGTTTAGGAAAAGGGGGAGGGAATTTTTGTCCTTCTTTCTCTCGATCAAAAGTTATGAGGTTTGGCTTTAGCTTCGGAAGCTGTTACAGTGTGCAGGAGCATTACCCCTATCCCACTGTGTGAGATTACAGCACGCAGAAGGGGGGGGAGAGGAAGTGCTGAGGGAGCAGGGAGAAGGTTGAGACAGGTAATAGCAGGAATCTAAGCACAGAGGACATGGTCGCCCCTCAGAGCCCTTCAGGTTCATTAGTATACTTTCAAAAGTTGAATTTAGAAGGGAGTTATGGATCACAAATATAAGTAGTGTCAGAATTTCTGGTTTATCATTCTTGAGTTTGATGGTAGATTTCCTTTAAAGGGAACCTAACACAAATCTACTATAAAGGTAGATTGGGTGGAGGTGGATGAATGGGACGTGAGGATCAGCCTTTAAGGCTAACCTACGTCCCCACACTTTTTTTGTTAACTTATTTAGACCTTATGCAAATTTACTATGCGGCTACTGGGCGTGAGTAGCCGCATCTGAGGCTGATAAGTAAATTTGATAAATGTACTAAAAGTTAACAAAAAAAAGTGTGGGAGTGAGGATTAGCCCTTAAAAGGGCTATCCTCGACGTCCATTGATCCACCTACCACCCGATCTACTTTATAGGTAGATTTGTGGTGTAGGCTCCCTTAAGTAAACACTTGTTGGATATTTGTTCCTTGAGAGTGTGGTGTTTCCTTGTGTCAATCAATGCAGTGGTCAACAGTGACCACAACTTGTGTTTGCTTCATAATTAAATATCATGTAATGGGCATGGTTGTTAAAAGCCATTATAGTTCCAATTTCACGTTGTTTTAAACCGCCAAGCCACTTTTTCACCTTTCTGGACACGGCCCATTTTTTCAAATCTGTCCTGTGTCACTATAAGTGGTTACTAACTTGAAGCTTTTAATATCCAAGTGATTTTTGAATATGTTTTCTTCTGACACATGTACTCATGTATTTTAAAAATTTTGGTGGTATGTTTTGCATTTATTTATGAGAAAATCAGATATTTGGGTGAAAATTTGAAAAAATTAGCAATTTTCAAAATCAAAATGTTCTCTTTTTCACGGACATAAGTCATAACACAAAAAAGTAATAACTAACATTCACCGAATGTCTACTTTATCGCTCTGTGGTTTTTTATACTACTCTCATTTTTGTAAGATGTTACGGGGCTTGTACGTTAGGTGCAATTTTTCACCATTTTCATAAAAAAGCTAAATCCTGCTATTAGGGACCTGCTCAGGTTTGAAGTCACTTTGAAAGCCTAAATAAAAATAAACCCCATAAATACTCCATTATAGAAAACCACAAACCTCAACGTACGTAAAAGCAACCCAAACAACTTTTATGAAGTTTGTTAACCCTTTAATTGGTTTACAAGGGTTAAAACAAAATCAAATGCAATTTCGAAATTACTTTTTGATACCCAATCTCTCCCGTGTATAACAATACCCCATATGTGGTGGTCACCTGCTGTATGGGCACACACCAGGGCATTGAGGGGAGAGCTGCGCCATTCAGAACAGATTATGCATTGTCACTTTATAATGGCTATACAATCTTTATTTTTTTGGCAATTTTTGGCAAAATAAGGGCTTATTTTTTGCGACATGAGATGCACTTTACAAATACTTCATTTAGTGGGTCTGTAGCTTTTTGATGAGATTTTATTAACTCTTTAATGTATGGAGAAAAAGAAAATTGGCAATTTTGGGGGGGGTTTCTTTGTATATTTTGGGGTCGTACACCGTACACTAAAAATACTATCATATTTTTATTCTATAGATCCCTACGTTTAAGGTGATACCTCATTTACATAATTTTTTATATATTTTACAATTTTACAAGAAATAAAACAAATATAAAGAAAATCTCCTTTGTTTTTGCATCGTAATCTTTTCGGAGATATAACTTTAATATTTTTTTGGTAGACAGAGCTGGTTTAAGGTTTATTTTTTACGTGTTGAGTTGTAGTTTTCAGTGGTACCATTTTGGAACATTTTTTGGAACATTTTTGGAACATTTTTGTGAAGGGATTTTATGAAAATGAAAATTTTTGGCGAGTTTTTCAGGTTTTGTTTTTATGGCGTTCACCGTATGGGTCCAATAATGTTTCTGACTTATAGTACAGATTATTATGGACGCGTTGATACCAAATATGTGGGCGCATGCTCAGTGTGTCACAGCCGGGTCCTGCCAGAAGGCAGGACCCGGCTCCCTGGAAGTAGATCGCGCAGCACCGGACACTGGCAGTCCCGGGGCTGCGATCAGAGCAGCGGACCACGCCCCTGGCACACTCCGATCGCGGGTGTTATAATATATAGGAGCCGACGCCAGAAGCTTGACGTACTATTACTGCATTTTGTGGGAACGCACCTCCCGCCATGCAGTAATAGTATGTCAAATGTCCAGGACCCGGCTCCCTGGAAGTAGATCGCGCAGCACCGGACACTGGCAGTCCCGGGGCTGCGATCAGAGCAGCGGACCACGCCCCTGGCACACTCCGATTGCGGGTGTTATAATATATAGGAGCCGACGCCAGAAGCTTGACGTACTATTACTGCATTTTGTGGGAACGCACCTCCCGCCATGCAGTAATAGTATGTCAAATGTCGGGAAGGGGTTAAGCTTACTCCAGCAGATAAATGAAACAACAACACACAGAGGAGGCAAAACACATTGGGGCAGATTTATCAAGTGTCTGGAAGTCAGAATATTTCCAGTTGCCCATGGCAACCAATCACAGCTCAGCTTTCATTTAACCAGAGCTCATGAATATTTTAAAGCTGAGCTGTGATTGGTTGCCATGGGCAACTGGAAATATTCTGACTTTCAGACACTTGATAAATCTGCCCCATTTACTTTGAAAAAGCAAATGCAGGACAACAAACAAGCCAGTTCAGCCTTTCTACACCCACAGGATTCCTTATAGGTCATTTAAATGCAGCCTTCTTCTTATGTAGGTATCATCCAGGATTACAGGATGGTGACTATATAAAGTTAAATAAACAATCAATGTGATCCCAGATAGCGTGAAAGTAAAAGCCAGTGGTCCTTGTTTTTGGTGCAGAGGTTAGCTTGTCTCTTATCTGCTGGGATGTTTCTAACCCTCATTTATCAAATCTACTTAAACTTGGTTAATCCACAGATTTCACTAAAACCGTACTAAGTTGCTTTGGGACACTTCCTTACACACTCAGTGTGTGCTGGCTAGAATGTCCGGTCCAAATACTGAGCAACTGGAACTGAACTGATATGCATACAACCCACAAGAAAGGGACCTTAGTATTCAACACCTTGCCACTCAGCAACGAATATATCAGATACATCATAAGTCAGTTATCTTTCACCAGTCGATATATCTGTCACCAGTGCGGCATCCAGAAATAACACCATGTCATGGGGCTGCTGGGATCAGGGGGGGCATCCCCCCTCGGATATCCCAGGACCAGATTGGTCCTTCTCCTATGATCACTGTCATTGATTATTCTATAATTAAAATAATTATAAAAGTTTATTTTAGAAGGATGGAGGCAATGGATAACAAATATAAAAAGATTACCACAGTCACTGTGCCTGGATCTATAAGTAAATCTCTGGGTTTACCATGCTTGAAATTGATGGCAGATTTAGTTTAACATTAGGCTCATCCTAGAACATTTTAGTGGCAAGTTTGTGCAAGGTTATGCTATGGCCTGCCCTACGGGTTATGTTCCGAACTTTGGGGAAATATATGTATCTATCCGTCGGGGACCTACGTAGCATTTATTTATACGCCAGGCCCTGCCGGCGATTTTTCACATGTGCATGGGGACAGTAGCACCACACGCTGGCCCCAACCACATGTGCATGGGGACAGTAACGCCACACGCTGGCCCCAACCTCCCCCTTCACGCTCCACTGGCATGAAGGTGGTGGCTTGGGGTAAATAATCGTAATTGCTAGCAATAAATGTGATACATGATAGAAATTATAAATATCATTTTGTGCATCCTACAATCTGTGTAGTTTCCAAAGGAAGTGGCCTTTAAGAACAGGTCCTTTACCTACAATAATAGGTATTCATCTGTCAGAAATTGAACCAAAATCCTGTGGCCTTTCTAGTTGGTTTTCTACCACTGTGCTATGTAGCCTGATTGTTTTTAGCTTTTTGTTGCTGCTGTTTCTGCATTACCTGCTGGTGTTTTTAAGTCTCAGCTGTGGTAATTTGTTTTATCCTATCAGGAGTAGTTGGCTGGTTTTGTCATTCAGTATTGTCATTGAAGTTAGTATTTTTTCTTATATGCACTCACCACTTTTCTGTCTGTTCCCCTTTGTTTGTGATTATTTTGTAGTGAGTGTTTTTTGGACCTGCTCTGGTTGTAACCCAATATTCCTGTCCACTCTATAGCCCTTCTTATTGCATTCAGTCTTGGTTATGTATTTGTGTGCATGCAGAGATTGCTTGTTTGCCAAGATTTTACTACCAGAAATTGTTTTGTTAGGGGGACCCACACTTAGTAAACCAGACCCTAGTATCCTTTAGTCCTTTTCCCAACCATCTGGAAAGGTCTTTATGCTCAAAAAGAGAGAAGTTGTCAGGTCCGGAGGTAGCCCAGGTAAGCTGGCCATCACCCGCAGGCACGGACTAGCTTAGCACACTGTCGTTGGGGGATGTATATACATTGTATATACATCCCCCATTGGCTGGAAATGGGCGCACAGGGCAGTATGGAGCGGTGCAGTGCAGCACACATGCGGCAGCGTACCGTTCCGTACCCAGGGAAAAGACAGAACATGTCCTATCTTTCCCCGTAATACGGCGCCATGCGCCATATATATCTATGGAGAGGGGCGAGCAACACCCTCTCCTCCTCTCCCATGCGCCCGCGCTACGGTATGGTGGGCACACGTTCGTGTGAATGTATCCTTAGTGTAAGGGACAGTTTTCCCTTCCCTGCTTCCATAGTTCTTGCTGCTCTCTAAAGCCTGACATCATCCCTAAGTGTTGTTGCCACCTACTGACTATAATCAGTATTGAAGCTGCATAACACCTGCCTGTTTGGGTCAACTATCTCTCCTGCCATTTATAAAAAAAAGGCATTCACCTTATTAAGCGGGCAAGTGCACTTAGGTGCTTTAGGGCAAGAATGATTGACTCCTCAAAATGGAGAGCGAACATGGAGAGGGTGCTATTCACAACAACCACCTAGCCTTTGCATTGGCAGGGGTGTTGTATATGCAAGTACATTTTCGAGGATGGGAAAAGGAAACATATGCCTCCAGTGCAACTTTAAATAAGGCAGCTCCATTTATATTGGACTTTAACCCCTTAAGGACGCAGCCATTTTGTAGCTTAAGGCTCAGCCCGATTTTTTGGATTCTGACCTGCGTTGCTTTATATGGTTATAACTTTTGAACACTGTTACTTATCAAAGCGATTCTGAGATTGTTTTTTCCCCACATGTTGTACTTCATTTTAGTGGTAAATTCTGGCAGATAAGTTTTGCGTTTATTTACAAAAAAAAGAAAATATGATAAATTTTTGAAATTCTAAATCATTGCGTTTTCAGGCAGATAGATTTACCACCTAAATAAGTTGCTGAATAACATTTCCCATTTGTCTACTTTACAGGCACAAGAAATCTGCTTTAATGTTGTTGTCTCCTCTTATATAATTCCTGTTAAGAATTAGAAATGTGTTTCTGCTAGCATCGGAATCTGGAAAGCCAGGTGCATTAAATATATACTTCTTGTGCCTCACAGTTCGTTGATGTAGGCTAGTACCGTACTATTGTCCATCATAGCTGAGACCTCCTGACCTACTAGAAAGAGTAAGGGCTTATACACGCTGGACTCCTCCTATGGACCTGGAGACACTTATGGCCAATTATAATGATAGACTGGTCTGGCTCCAAAGGTGCTCTCCAGTTAACCAGCAATGCACAAATCATGGGGAGTGCAAAAACCAACAGACAGGAAGTTATATTCATTTCGGCAAAACACCAGAACCAACCCTGGTAGAAGCCAACAGACGTATCATGAGGGGGGAGCTTCTTGTTATCGGAAACCTCAAAGCATCATGCTGCAGCCACCACCCCTAATCCCGCCCCCAACCCCGCCTCCTCATGCATACACCGGACCACTTTGAGGTTTCGCTATCATTTTAACACCGCTGTGTTTGTTTTAACACTAGGAGCTGCTTACTTTAATAGGCAGCTCCTAGTGCCGAATTACGGAGTGACAGGTCCTTTTTAAAGGAAACCTGTCAGCTGTTCTCTCTCGCTAATTTTGGCATCACTACCTTTCATAGCAGCTCATGAGGATTCCATCCCAGCTTTTATAATGTTGATCCATACATCAATCCTTGTAAAATCACCATTGTTTTACCTACCTTCTATGAAAGACATAGATAATACAGCAGGCACACTATGCACCTGACCTCCATAACCCTATCTACACTACTAACTCCTTTCCCTGTATGAAATGCACACAGATGCCAGTAGCTGAAACAGTTCTGTGAGGAGGTGGATGGAGCTGGGGTAATGGGTGGCCAGTGACCCCCCCTGCAGCTCTCAGCACAAGGAACTGACCACCCCCTTTTAAAACCAATTTCCACATGAGGAGGACAGGTTTGCAAGCAATACAGTACAATAGTGGAATATAATACGGTATGTATTCCAGTCAAGTAGCAAAAGCTCTGTGAATTGCCCAGAGCCTAGCCTGGCATGGCACACTTAAAGGGGTATTCCCACGGAGACAAGTTTCTTAAATATACTCAGGATAACAAAATAAAACATTCTATGATTAAATGTTAAAAACAACAATACAGCATTTCACATTTCTCTGATCCGTCTCATGTGTCCGATACTAGTGAATGTTCAGAAGGTAAATGAAAGTGTAGATAAACCTGGACCCTGATAAACACTGCATCTCACAGCATTAGAGGGATCATAATGGGGCATATTTACTTACCCAGTCCCTGCGCGATCCCCAATCCGGACTGTCTGATGAGGATGAAGTCTGCCACGATTCATGAAGATCGTGTGCCCAATAACCTGCATGTGTCACTTCCCCGCTCAGGTCCACAAGAGTTCACCTTTTTCTTCCTGGTGCATGTAAGTGCTTGGCTTGCGACACAATTTTGAAGTTAAATCCCGCGGTTTATCCAAATCTGTTGGATCATCCATAGGCCTGCCCCCCGATTTGTGTTGCATGAAAGCCGGCGCGATTGCGCCAAAATCGGTTTGCGTGCGCCAAAAACGCCTATTAAATCCCTCTCCCAGCGCCGCAAAACGGAAATCGTCAGGTTGTCCGACGAAAGTGTGGTCCGTGGGGCCCTTAGTAAATGAGCCCCAATGTGTGGTTGGAGAGTCCCCGCTCACACCGTGGTATATTAGACTGACCATCACTGTGTGATACAAGCTAAAACAGCAATAAAACTGAGTAAAATTGTAAAGTAAGGGGTTAAAAATGATCTTTATTGTGTAAACATCACTAGGGGACTAAAATTTGAGAATTTACTTTCGTGGGCAAACCCCTTTAATCTGATCCACTAAATATTAATAATGAAAATGTCTGCATAGTATTTCACTACCCAGAAAATAAGATCTAATCGCTAAAGCCAGAACAGCCAGTTACAATCACTCTATGCAAATGGGTCTTTGACACCAGCAATGATGAAACTATAGACCACTCTGTAGTGAGGGTCCTGGAAGTCAGGAAGTCAGTGGTCAACAAGACTGTGTAACAATGGGAAACTGAAAGCCTCAGAGCCATGCAAAGTATGCCTTCAAATAGCACAGGGAGGTAGATGCAAATGAACCATGAACTGGGAGTTTACTTTAGAGTCAGTAATGGTAATATATGTAGTAGTCATTTTAATATGCAGGCCAATGAGGAACTACCATGAAAAAAGAAATTGGATTGGGACACTGTCTATTGTGAAACACAAGAATGCATGCTCTATATAAAGTTGTATATTGGCTTTTCTCCCTCAAGTAAATCTATTAATACTGAATTACTTTTAGTTTTTTTTGTTCTGCTATGGGACTTGACTGTGATATTTTGGTTATGTAGATTCCTCTGTTTTGAAGGGTATTAATCCTGTCCATGTTGCAATCTGAGCTAGCGAAATCATGGCATCCAATGCCATGCCAACCCACTTATGGTGCCAGGGAGCTAATAGCGGGTACTGAAACACTGTTGTCAATAATAAACAGTTAAACAGTGTCAGACATAAGTCAATAGAATAATGACATGGTTAAAAAATAAGTAGTAAACAATACCCTATAATGCTTAAAAAGTCAAATGTCCTATTCCCTGTATAAATCATATACTAAAGGGGCAGATGTCGTCATTTGTCTGTCTGCGCCACACTTAGGCACTTTTATGACTAGTATGCCTAAGGAGCATAACTTTGAAGCACAAAAAGGTCAAAGCTTATGCTTACATAGCAGAATTTTGGCAAAGCTTTCTGGCAGTGGAGGTGCAAAATACCACTTGACAGTACAACACCACATTTATCATCACGAATCACACACTAACAAAGTTGGTGCAGTGTTAGACTCCAAAGTCTTATTTCAGGTAGTATATGGTAAAGGACTGCATTTACAGGTGCCCAGGCTAGACTATGCCCCCTTTTTTGGGCAAGTTGGAAAACTGCCTGAGATTGGTGTAAAACCTTAATAAATGCGGCACACGGCATTTTTGGTGCAAATTACTCCACAATAGTAGACAGATTGATGAATCTCCCCCATTGTGATAAACCTGGTGCATCTCGTCTAACTCTGCACTTATCTTCCAACACCTTTGATAAATCTGCCCATGTGTGTTTTGGAAATTCTTCTAATATCCTATTCTACTAATTTTCACCCTTCCATTCAACAAAATATGCTATTAGGAACTGTGTGCTGCCATCATTCAAGTACGCATAACGCAATCTCCAGCTCCACCTAGTGGTATAATGGGTGTAATGCAATATATTTTATCAATTAATAGTCAGTAGACTGACTCTACTGGTGAGCTAAACTAAATTCCTTTGTAACCATTAAAGGTCACATTTGCAGGTGGGTGGAGGCATAAAGGTCCAGAAAGGTAATATGCAAATATGTTTTCCTGGGGGAGAAAAGAAAATTGTACCTCTAAGCTATCTTGTAAGGCAGTCCCTTAACAGTTAAATTTAAGAAAGCTGCCTTGTAAGGTAGCTTGGAGGGAAAGTTTTTCTCATTCTACCATGGAGGAAATATTTGCATATATTCTTCCAAGAACCCCCAAAAGAGCATCCATAACGTTTAACCCCTTAACGACCTGGACCTTTTTTGTTTTTTCATTTCCATTTTTCACTCCCCAGCCCAGTGGTGGCGAACCTATGGCACAGGTGCCAGAGGTGGCACTCAGAGCCCTATCAGTGGGCACCCAGGCCATCACCAGAGATGACTCCAGATATCTTCCTGCAGTCCCAGACAGCCCAGGACTTGCTGTGCACAGAGCTATATTAAAGTGACAGCTCTACCTGGGACTACAGGAGGAGTGGGAAGGTGTGGGCAGATCTGGATTATCATTGTAGCTCCTGCTCTGACATTTCTTCCTGTTTATGGGATCCTAGAGGGAATCTACAACGATCCTCCAAATTTCTTCTATTTTCTGCTTTATTGTTGTCCTCAGGGTGCTGATATGAATGAAAGCTGTGACAGTGCAGGGAGTATAAACCACAAATGAAATTTCTGTGTTGGCACTTTGCGATAAATAAGTGGGTCTTGGTTGTAGTTTGGGCACTCGGTCTCTAAAAGGTTCACCATCACTGTCCCAGCCTATAACATTTTTATTTTTACACGTAAAGAGCTCTGTGACACGGCTTTGTGTTTTCTGCGTAACAAATTGCACTTCATAGTGATGGTATTGAATATTCGATGCTGTGTACAGGCAGTCCCCGGGTTACATACAAGATAGAGTCTGTAGGTTTGTTCTTAAGTTGAATTTGTATGTAAGTCGGACTTTTTTGGTCTCTGTGACAATTGGATTTTAAAAATGTTGGGTTGTCATAAGAATCAATATTAACACTAAAGCTTCATTACAGACACATTTAGCTGATCATTGTAGCCTAGGACTAAAGTACAATAAATTACCAATATCCAGAGGTCCGTTTGTAACTAGGGGTCGTATATAAGTTCAGTGTTCTTAGGTAGGGGACCGCCTGTACTGGGAAACAGGAAAAAATTTCCAAATGCAGTGAAAATGGTGAAAAAATTTTTTCTTGTGTGGCAGTATATGGGGATTTTCCACCTCATTCATTTAAATGTGAAAATCGCACATTGTAATGAATGGGTTTAAACGAGACAGCCTCGGGTCTTCGGAAGACCCAAGGCTGTCATGGCGCCCGATCGCCGCTCCCTGATCACATCACAGGGTGCAACGATATTCAACAAGATGGTGGCGCCCATAGGCCGCCATCTTTTTGAAGCCGCCAGCAGCTTTGTCGGTGGTGATCGATGGGATAGGAATATGCAGCCAAGACTTAACGGCTATGGACAGGGCTCAGCCCGTGAGCCCTCTTCATGTACCCACACCCGACGCGCGTTGTACTATTACGGAGCACGTTGGGAAGAGGTTAAGTCTCCACACGCCTTCAGTGGCAGACTTTAATGTAAGTCTGCCTATGCCATATGTATTTTAGTATTCTAAGCTTTGTGGGTGCCGGACCAAATTCTGTACTGATAAGAACCTTGCAGTTTGGATCCGCTCACCACTAGTCATACTCTGAAAGTGCATCACATTTGTAATGGCGATGACGAGAATCGGTAAATATTAGCCCAAGAAACAGCCCTGCAAATCTGACTCCGCCTACAGAGTGGACACTGGTTTAGTGAAACAAGCCTCAAGTTCTATAGGGGCTATAGGGTCTGGAGAGCCTGGTAACAAGAAGAAATAACAGCTGTATACAAGGTAATAGCCTTGCTCACAGCCTAAAAATTGATCCATACACATAAATTTGTCATCTGTAAATAGAGAGGAACACGTCAACAATGTCAAAACATATCTAACTCCCTTTCTCCTTCTGAAGAGGAATTTGGGCAAACATATTTTAAACGTATATCTAGAGGGTTAGGTTTTGCCCCAAGCAAACAAATGGATTTGTTTTTCACTCTTTTTGACGTGAATAGGTTTTTCCGTCTGCTCACTGTCAAAAATAAGTAATTAGTCTTACTTAATGCGGTTTCCACATGTCACTATGACTACCCCCATCTGATTGCTTCTTATACCCTGTAAGGACAGAAAGTGGTTTCAAAAATATAACCGGCAAAGCCCATCACCAAAGAGTAAGGAATGGATATATGGGTGCCGTCATAGTGACTAGTTGAAATCAAATTACCAGTGACAGCCCCAGCTGGAGACATACCAGATTATTCTTTTTTTAGTGGGGAGGGGGAGAAGGGTCACTGCTTGGAGAATCTTCCTGCCACACACCAATTCTCCTTGGAAAGTGATGCCTGGTTGATAATGTCTTGCGGAAATCAGAGGAATTGGCCATGTAGCAGCTCAAAAACTGATCTAGAGATGTCCCTCTTCTTTCAGCCTATGATGCTGACATGGTTGTGGTGGAATGAGCTTTAACTATTTCTGGTAAGGAAGTAGTTAAGAGCTTGTAAACTATCATCTTAAAAGATATCTACCACCAGGATGAAAGACTGTATGCAAATGAGCCTGAGGGGCTCCAAGCACCCTGAGCCCCTGGAGGCTCATTTGCATATAGTCCATCATTCTGGTGGTAGATTCCATCTCTTTTTTGAGGCTTTTTATGTTTTCCCTGAAGACAGTTTTTCTGTTTCTGAGTCAGGACGAGGGTGGAATAATCTCTTGATTTTCGTGAAAGTCAGAGGCTACTTTCTATCATCCAACATTCTAAGAAAGGGATCCTTACATGATAATGCATGCATTTTTTCTAGTTCTACGGGCGGTGGTAATTGCTAGTAAAAATGCGTTTTTTAGATTAAGAGTTCTTATGTCCATTTCTATGGAGGTTCTGTTAAAAATTCTGTACCTACCTGGGACCTCTCCTTGGAACTATGTGAGCATCATTTCAGGAATCTCTTCATCACTCCATTGATAATCTCCAAGTGAAAAGTCTAGAAAAAAGCTTAAAGCTGACACTAGAAATATAAAAATATTAGGTTTATGGGCTAGGGAAAAAGCAGATTGCACGTTTAGGACATAGGTTATGTTAGGATACCCCTGAATGGGAAGACAGTCTTTTCACCAGGAGACAAAGTTCTTCCATATTTTCAAATATATTGTGTTAATGACTTATTTCCTACTTGCTTTGATGATTTTAATCACCTCTCTGGATAGGGCTAAGAAAGACCTATCAGGATGCAGGTTCTCTATTTTAGTTGCACTATTCCCAGATGAATCAGAGGTTCTCAAGTTAGGAGATCCGGATTCAGAGGAAGAGGGTCGTCTATCACTAGTTCTTTCAGGAGAACCAACTCCTCTTTGGCAAAAAGGAAGTGATGAGGATTAGTTGTACTATACAGTCTTAGCTTCTGCAAAACCATGGGAATTAGGGGAAATGGAGAGATCGCATACACTAGCCCAAGAGTAGCTAAAGTCTTCCAGGCCTGTTGGTGATCCCTTTGGGTCTAGCTAAATTAAACTGTCTTTTCTTTGTTCTGATAGTATGAAAATAGGTCTACTCTTGGTGTCCCCCATTTTTAAGTCATCATCTTAAAAATGTCAGAGTCCAGTCTTCTATTAGGAAGTCCGCTATCCAATTTTCTTTCCTTTTGAGGTGAATAGCTGAAAGGGAAAGAAGATTTTCTTCTGCCTACCTAAATATTTTCTGGAATAGGAATATTAGATCTCATTCCCCCTTCTCTGTGAAGATACTCTACTGTAATCACATTGTCTGAAAGTATTCTGATGTGACAATTTTTGGTGAGCTGTGAGAAAGGTTTCTAGTACAGCTTTTAATTCTCTGAAATTCAAGGATTATACTTGTGTGCGACTGTCTCAGACACCCTTAGAGAAAACTACCACTTGGGTAGTCATGATTTAAACCATATATACTCACTGCTCCCCCAATTACAGAACAAGTTTTCATTAGGCTTTAACAGCCGGAGAGCTGGAGAAAAACAATGTTTAGAGATATGATAATTAGTGCCGGGTGCTCCTTTGCAAGTAACATGGGCTGCCCAGCGCTTATTTATCACCTAATTATGCATGCCTCCTGCTTTCTATTCACAGACACTGCCTCCCACCCCTATGCCCGGGAGCTGGATGACGTCACTGAAGTCTTGCAAAAGTAAGCCCGCTACTCAAAAGGGCTGAACAACGTGCATGCGCAAGACTTCCCGAGGGTCGGGCGACGTCATCCTCTCTTGAGTAGAGGGGTGGGAGGGAGTGTCTGTAAATGGAAAGCACAAAGGCATGCATAATTGGGAGATAAAGAAGCGCTGGACAGTCCGTGTTACTAGCACAGGAGCATCCGGCTTATTAGCATCACATCTCATATCATATAATATCATTTTCCACATCGTTTTTTTACCTTCAAATCCAGATGAAAAGGTATGTCTTTGAACCTTACGGAAATTTTTGGGGCTTAGAATGTTCTTGTACGTTTCCAGGCCACATGAAGTTGAGAGACTTAAAAGGCTCATTGATGTTTGGATGCTGCATACACTTCTTCACTAGAGTTTTTATTTAAATGTTCTGTACTTTGTCTGGGGGAAAGTATTCTCAGAAATTTCGTTTCTATCTCTGGGGTTAGGTTAGATTTCTCTATCCCAAACTTTGGAGGAACACTAAAGTCCTGTGTTGTAGGTTCCGATTTTGTTTTGACCGCTAAGAGAATAATAATAATAAGGTAAAGTATTATAACATAGGTGCTGGCTGTGGTCTGGGTAACGCTAGCATAGGCAGTGCACTTTTGTTATGACAGAGCAACTTCGCCTCTGTATACATACAGATACTGTGGGTTATGGGAGGCACATAACTGGACCAGAGCACCAGTGGGTAAGTACAACAGCTTTCTTGTTTTTACAGCCTCCCCACTCCACTGGTAAAAAAAAATATATATACACACAAAAGGGCGGTTCAATAAGTAACCGTGTTAGAAATGAAGACACCATTTTTTCCAAAAATTTTTTTTTATTGTTCAACATAGTCCCCTTTTAGAAAGATACACTTCTCCCAATGTTCCTGCCATTTTTTTAAACCCTCCAAAAAAAAGGATTTGTCAAACTCTCCAAAATACACCTCTGTCGATGACTTCCTCCTTCGAGCTAAAAAGAGTTTCTTGCAAGCCATTTCTTCATGTTGGGGAACAAGAAAAAGTTGCAGGGAGCCAGATCGGGTGAATACGAGGGACGCGGCAGCAATTTATTTTGCAATTCACGCAGTTTGGCGGCGACAACAACTCCGGATGAATGTGCTGGTGCGATATCGTGGTGAAACAGCACCTTCTTTTTCACCAAATGTGGCCTTGTCTCCTTCAATTTTTTTGCCGTAGCGGTCCAATAACTCACTGTAGTATTGTCCAGTGGTCGTTTTTCTTCCTTTTTCTAAAAAATCCATGAGGATGACACCGCTTGCATCTCAAAAAATTGTCGCCATGACCTTTCCGGCCGATAGGCAAAAACTCCTTCGGATCTCGCTTAAATTGCTCCAAACACTGCTTTGAAGTTAACAGCCGCATCCGCTTGTTGTCCACCGTGAGCAATCGAGGCCCCCATCTGGCCGACAATTTTCAGGTTGTAGACTTTTTGAATGATTTCCTTGGTAACCACGTCTGCCGGGCGTCTTGGTCGCTCCTCATCAAAAACGGATGTTCGCCCACGTTTAAATGCGTTGAACCAATATCTAACTGTGGTCATAAATGGCGAAGTGTCCCCATAAACAGCATCCACTTTGCTTTTATCTCCTCACATTTTTCCCGTCAGAGAAATTTGCTTTCATCTATTTCTATCTGGAGGACAAGTTAGCTTCCTCCAGCCAGAACTCAACTCGAATATTTAGCAACACAAAAAAAAGTTAAGTTCCTCATTTTATCATCTCCTCAAATTTAGTGTTCTGCTGTTCCTGTAGAAATCACAGTTAAGCCCCACACATTAGCCAACAGTCACATTGCCTGCCCTCACTGTAGCAAACAGTCACATTGTCTTCCCTAATAGCCATTAGTCTTAGTGTCCGTCCCCAGTTGCTGATTCACTATTAGTTACTGGAGGCAAGCGCTGTAGCAGCCAGTGCTGCCCCACTACAGTAACCAATTAAAAAAAAAGAGCAAACATATGCTCACCTTCAGCCTTTCTGCGCCGCAGCAGCCTTTGACCCAGAGCAGGTGGATGCACATTACACTTTGCTGGAGTCACACACACTCTGAGATGGATTGCATTGGAGTCTGGAGCAGAGAGCTCTTGTGCTCCTATGCAACAGTAGTCTGTGGTGTAGGTGTGGGGTGGATGAATGTTTAACATAGAAGCCTCCAAAAGTTTTTTAAGAAAAGCATCCAATTTACATTCGAAAGGCTATGTGCCGTGTCCCCAAAGGGGAGGTTGGTTTTTTTCACCACTAAAGTGACTTGCACATCTACTATGGATACAGCATCCCATAGGGCAGTGGTGGCGAACCTGTGGCATTCAGAGCCCTCTTTATGGGCACCCTTGCCATCAACCCAGGATAGAGTTTGCCAGACAGAACTCAAGGCCTCTTGCAGTCCCAGGTAGCCCAGGACCCCAGAAGGAAGCTACAAAGATAATCCAAACTTCTTCTCCTTCTTTCTTCTACTGTATTGGTGTCCTAGGGGGCCTATACAATTTAAACCTGTGAAAGAGCAGGCAGTAATAAGTTACTGCTTAAATAGTCGCATTGACACTTTGCAAAAAATATGTGAGTTCTTGTGGTAGTTTGGGCACTCAGTGCCTAAAAGGTTTGCAATCACTGCCATAGGGCTTGATCTTCAAAAAGTAACCAATTACGAAATTCCTTTGTACGAAAATCCTTTATTCAGACCAATTACGAAATTCCTTTGTACGAAAATCCTTTATTCAGAATCTTGCAATTCCTCAAGGATTAGTTCCATTATTGTGTCAACTACTGAAAAAACATGTTTGTTTTTTTTTAAATCTGATTTTCAACTTCCAAACAATTCACTCTGAATAAAAATAATCTTGACAATATCCTCAATGTTTAATGTACCCTTAAAGGGGTTATGCAACGAAACAATTGACTGCAAAAAGCTGTCAAAAAGGTTAAAATATTACAAAAATCTATTTGTAATGGTTACCAGGAATTAAAGATACCTTTCTATTTGTTATAATGATGCTTGTTCAGCCTCTATTCTGCTCCACACAGAAGCAGATATGGGAGGGGCCAGGCACATGCACAGCACTGACAGTGGCAGTTATTGCACAACTCAGCACTACAGAGCGCTCAGCCTTCAGAGTCTCCTTCACCTGCTGTGCTCAAATAGTCCCTGCATTTACTGATCCAATAGAAGTCCAATAGAAATGTGTCACACGCCCCATGTTAAAAGTGCACCAAAAAAAGTCGGTGCAGACTGTCAAAGCAGTGCAGGGGGCACCAGATTCACGAAGAACGTGCGCTAGAAATCCTGAATCTGGCGCCCCCTGCACACTACACAGGACACTGCACATAGTACACATGTACTATGTATTCTCACAGCATCATGGTCGGTCAGGCTGACATGCATGGCGGAAGTCTAGATGGGTGCAGGGGAGGCAAACCCCACGTGTATCGTCACTCCAAAGTGACACTAACCCCTGAGGAAGTCACTTCGAAGTGAGGATACGCATGGAGTTTGCCGTCCCTGCATTTTTCTAGACCTCCGACATATTTACACTTTACTGTCCGCGTGACCTAACATGATGCTGTGAGAATACATTGTTTTGCTCTTCTTGTATGCATTGATTGTACAAAATTAGGTGCATTAACATGGACCTTTTCAGTGGTTTTTATGACTTTTACTAATAAACTTTTGTATTTTTGTATGTTACTTTGGGGCCTGACTGCACTGACTCCTCAGAGTCTGTACTGGATTAATTCCAGTCTGCTTCTGAGCTACTGCTCAGCTAACTGCCCTCTAGAACTTTCCTGACCAGGGGTTTTGTTACTCCCACTGGTCAGGTGGTAGCTACTCCTCCAATTACATCTCAGCTCACAGAAACAGAGTGTAACACATGTGATTGGCTGACACATATGACATCACACAAAACACTTAACTCCTGCCTTACCAGGCAGGTTCTACCACTGCAGTGTTCCCCTGTATTATCTAGTGTTATGTAGTGACATGCTGTGGGGCTGATCAGACCCTATACAGGCTGCAAGCTACATGGTGGGACGTATTCGCAAACACAGCTCTGCCTTGCATCGGCAAGAGTGTTGCAGATGTGGCAGGGAGATGAGGTTTTGGTGCAGTTTTTTTGGGTAGAATGGTGTGCGGTTGCTTGTCCGGCTGACTGGGTGAGCTCTGATATATCTCGTAACATGACTTTTTTGGAGTTGTTTCCCATCGTAGTGTCTGTGACTATGCGGAGCGGAAATGTCCAATTGTCTCTTTTGTGATAATATTTCTGTAGTTTCTTTGTTCTTCTTCTTTGCCTGTATTGTCTCTACTTCCAGTACACAGCCATACATGGAGCTACAGCCACAGTACACAGCCATATGCAACATCTCCCACCGGGGCCTAGCCTTTTCTTGGGGCCTGGAGTCCGCCGGGGCCCGCAGTACCTAGGCACGCTAGTGTCACGGTGCTTGGTATGGGGGAACCGGAGGGCTGTCTTACAGCCTGGCAGGTCTCCAGCAGGGTGGTGTTGGCAAGAAATGATGAGGGAGAGGCTGCTATAGTGGGTCTCCCTGGTGCAACCCTTTTGTGTCTAGAGTATGGGTCTCTGTGTGGTGGATAGGGTGCCCGTGATGGTGACAGCCGTAGTAGCAGGGACCAGACGGAGGCAGACGTTGAACAAAAATAACTTACAGTTCTTTATTGGAACCGACAGGAACATTAGCAACGTGCCTTAACAGGATGGTGGAGTGCTGGAGATGTAGTTGGAGGGAGCCACAGGATGTAGATCATCAGCCTGGATGCAAAGGGCAGGCTGAGAGTTAGCTGTGTCCTGGAAGGATGCTTCAGCTTTATCCTGGATTGCTTCAGGTATCACCCTTAAAGGTAGGATGATACCCCTTTCCTCACTACTAGCCATTAGCTCCACTCTTCAGGCAGGGAGCTGGCTCACCTGCTCTTGGTCTGGTGTGCTGGCTGCACAGACTCCTCTGAGTCTCTAATCTGAGAGAGTGAACTCTCTCCTCACACTGCACTCTTCTGAGGGAGAACTGACTTCAACGGATTCATTCCAGTCTTCTTCTCCTTCTAGAAGTTTCCTGACCAGGGGTTTTGTTACTCCCACTGGTCAGGTGGTGGCTACTCCTCCAATTACATCTCAGCTCACAGAAACAGAGTGTAACACATGTGATTGGCTGACACATATGACATCACACAAAACAATTAACTCCTGCCTTACCAGGCAGGTTCTACCACTGTGTTATCTAGTGCTATGTAGTGACATGCTGTGGGGCTAATCACACCCTACACAGGCTGCAAGCTACATGGTGGGACGTATTTGCAAACACAGCTCTGCCTTGCATCGGAGAGGGTGTTGCATACCCCCGGGGCAATTGAAAGAGCCGCCCTCGGCTCGACTACGGACTGATTGGGGCACAGAGGTAGATAGGGGCACTTCTGCGAAGTGCAGGCTACATGATCTGCAGGGACAAACCGCCCATGGTCCTGGAGACAGGCACCTGGGTTGGTGTCGGACTAAGACAAGGACATGTGCGACAGTTGGTTGCTAACGCCATTAAACCAAACTGTACAGTAGGAAAGGTGTGGTGTAATGTACTGTAATCCACTCCTTGCACCAGGGCCTGTATATTTGTTATATAAACACTTCTTCCTTAGCGACAAAGATATAGGAGCAGATTTACTTACCCGGTCCGTTCGCGATCCAGCGGCGCGTTCTCTGCGCTGGATTCGGGTCCGGCCGGGATTCATCAAAGCAGTTCCTCCGCCGTCCACCAGGTGGCGCTGCTGCGCTGAAGTCCGCTGGAATGCGTCGAAATACACCGGCCTGTCCAGGATGAAAGTGAGTGAAATTTTCGTGACACAATTTTTTTTTTAAATGCGGCGTTTTTTCCGAATACGTCAGGTTTTCGTTCGGCCACGCCCCCGATTTCCGTCGCGCGCATGCAGGCGCTGATGCGCCACAATTCGATCGCGTGCGCCAAAAACCCGGGGCAATTCAGGTACAATCGGCGCAAATCGGAAATATTCGGGTAACACATCGGGAAAACGTGAATCGGGCCCTTAGTAAATGACCCCCATAGTGTGTATATGCATTACATTGGCATATGTGACACAATGAGACATTATACAAATGTATAA